>RJWT010021805.1:0-17462 GCA_004365215.1 Cuniculus paca | reverse complement strand
TCTGTGGCGGTCCATGGAAGCAGTGCTCAGCAAGTCTTCACCTTCTGGAACCAGAGAGTCCCGAGTTTTGCCTATGTGGGAGTAGCAAGATCGCCAAAATAGGCACAGTCTAGCTCTTCCTGGATGTTGCCATGACTTGCCGACAAAGGTCTTCCCTGGCTTCCTGGCTTCCTGCCTTCCCTGTAGGAAGGCTTTCCAGCTTGTGCATCACAGTGTCTCAGATATGTTCTGCCCTGGCTTGTTATTGCTTCACTATTCTTCACCAGTCACTACTCAGCTTTGTTTAATAAACAGTGTGCATTGTGAGCTATGCCTTCAGAGTCAGAACAGTAGCAAAATTTTGTGAAGTGTCTTGAAGATAGGGCTATAACATAGGGAGATAGGGAATGAGATACATGGAGAATGCTTGTTTTGGTCAAAGACATTTGAATTCAGATATTTTCAATGCTCAAATAAGATACATGTGTGGGGTATAGTGAGATGGAAAGTGGCTTGTTCAGAACTATACAACTCCAAAGAAAATTTTAAAATACAAGCTGAGTGTGGTGATACCCCCTTGTAATCCAAAAATGCAGGGAGGCTCAGGCAGGAAGATCACAGGTTTGAGCCCAGTCTGACAGTTTAGCAAGTTAGAAAAACCCTGATTAAAAAAAGGCTAAAGAAGAAGCTCAGTGAAAAGGACCTGCGTTTAACCCCAAGTATTACAAAAAATTGTATATAAAATATCTGTTTAACTCTTTCTAATGTCTGCCTGTGTTGAATTTATTTGTATTTTATTGTCACATTGTGGAATGTCTTTTTGCCTCATTCTTTCATCTGAAGATCAAAGTCAAGACCAGTTTCTCTCATTGTCCGAAAATATTTAGACAAATATCTTGCATGTATTCTGGGTAAAAAGAATTTCATTGATTTTTTAAAATATATGTATTCATGGTATATAACTCTTTGTGTAGTTATAAATATGATAAAAATATGATAAATGTTTAAAATTTCAAAATTTATTAAACAAAAAGATGCATTGTCATTAATCTGCCTCAAAATACTCTCATTCACTTCAAATATGCTTATGCTGCCATTCTTGCCACTTACATAAGTAGTGCTGAAGTCCTGTTGTAGGTGTTTTGGTTGCACTGTCATGACTGCCTCATTATTTTGAGTCATTTCAAAATGTTTACCTTTTATAGTCATTTTGAGGCCCACTTAAACTCAAAAGTTTCATGGTGCCAAATCTAGTGAATACAGAAGATATGACTTAATGATTGTAGAAGCCTGCATTTCTATTGGTGGCATTTGTAATCCCAAAAGAAAATTCTGAAACTGCTTTAGAAAATGGTGAGAACAATGTGATAAGTGTGTTCAAAATGAAGGGAGTATTTTGAGGGAGAGTAAATGCAATCTGCCTTTTTTAAAATAAATTTTAAAAAATTTTAAACATTTATCATATATTTTGATCACCTTTTGTGTAACGTGATCCAGGAGTCAAATGCTGTATCAGGCAGTATATAATTGTGAATAAAATAAGCAAGGTTCTAAACTTTACAGAATTTAATTTTAATGAGGCTGTGATACAGTAAAAAAAATTCAGTAGAATTATAAGAATGCTTTAGAAGTTAGGAGAAAGTGTACAGCATCGCCTATCATTTCATAAGTAATTGTCCAAAATCATTAAACTACACACATTCAACATTTAAAGTTCTCATTCATTTTATTTTCTACTGATACACTCTTGAACGTCTTTGTTTTTTTACCTTGTGCATTTAACATGAGTAAAATTAGTGAAATATATTTAGCATTAAGCATGACTGGTATATAGTATGCTTTCAATAAACACTATTGTTAAATGCATTATGCTTTGCTAATGGTCAGGAACCCTGCTGCATACTTTTCAAGTACTCCTGTTTAATTCTCACAATGATGCTGTGATACATTGACTAATATATTCCTTATTTATGAATAACTAGAGGCCCAAGAAAATTAAATAATGTGCTCAATGCTGTACCATTTGGCAAGTAAGAGATAGTGCACAAATAAGGATTTGTTTCATTTCAGAGCTTACATCTTAAATACTCTATACAACAGGCCCTAGTACCCCAGTTTGTCAGAAACCATGACAGCGTCTATAAAAACTGTCAATAATTTCTATGACAAAAGACCCAGAGACAGAAAACCTGAAGGAAAATAAACACAATGCATTAGATTTCTTGTTACTTGTCTGTTAGGTTTTTATTCACTCTCTTTGATTTCAGTTGAGCTGAAACTGTAGTTGCTTCTGAAAATTGAAGGAGGGTTCATAGTTATAGAACTGAAGTATAATTTTCATTGTATTTACATTCAAAACTTTAAATGATCTCATACCAAAAATTATAGATTGATGATCCTAAACCCTTAATGGTTACTCTGATTTCCATCATTCTAACAAACACCAGAGATAAGCCAACTCAAAGAAAAGGTTTGACTCACTCTTTTAGAGATTTCAGGTCATAAATGATTGGCCCTTTTGCTTTGGGGTTGTGCTGAGGCAGCACAGCATGATAGAGCAAAACTGCTTATTTCATGGCCAGGAAGTGAAAAGAAAAGTGGAATGGGCCAGACTCCCACTATCTCCTTCAAGGGTACACCCACCTGTGATCTAAAGACTTTCCACTAGGTTTCACATCTTAATAGTTCCAACTTCTTTCAATTGCAGTACAGTATAGATCAAGCCTTTACTGTATAGATCTTTGGGGTGCACTTATGCTTCAAACTATAGCACATAATGTCTTTTAAATAATGAGAATAATGGGATAACTAACAGAGCCAGGTTTGGAAAAAGGATGATTATGGGCATGACTGCAGGGATAATTATCAATAGTTAAAGAAAACCACACAAAAGTGGTGAAAATATATGTTAACTTAGTTATATAATATCAACATCAGGGTTGCTTGCAAGTTCATCTGTTACAGCTGTGCTACTATAAACATGGGTGCACATATATCACTGTGGTATGATGCCTTTCATTCTTCTTGGAAGATACTCACAAAGAGAATAGTTTGGTCATGTTTCTTTCTCAATATGTATTTACCTGTCTCTTTATTTGAGAATTATTTCTTTCAGAGGGAAAAGTGAAAAAAAAAAGTATTTCCCAGTTACTATCTTTATGGACTAGAAATATATATATAATGTATAGACTAGAAATTATTAAATTTAAAATCTGTTTTAAAAATCTGCAAATAGTTACAGTAGCACAGTAGAAAATAGTATTTAATGAAAATGATACTTGTTGTTTATGTGTTGATCAAGGTAAGGATGAAGATTAAGTGAATTAAACATTAAGGGTGTAATACTTTAAGAGGGTAAAAATAGAATTATTTACAGAAATATATAGCACGTGTGAAGACCTACTTTGAAAAAGAATGATACGTATAAAATATTCTAATACTAGAGCGATATGAGTTGGGAATTGTTGTGTGTATTGAGCAACAACAAAATCTAGTAAAGAAGGGAATCTAGATAATGAACTGACATTTACTTTTAAGAAATAGGTTCCAAGGAGGGTTTTTAAATAAAAGATGATATTAACAATTAAGTTTTAGATGGTAACTTATGCAATTATTGCTATAAATTGCTGATTAAAATTGGGTGAACAGAGTCAGAGATAATTGCTAGAAAGTAACCTTCACTTTTTAGATGAAAAAGACCAGGATTTGATTAAGGTAGTGACAGCAAATAAATAAATTGATAGTTAATTAGAAAATGAAAATGACTCATTGTATTGAAATGGCTAAGAAAGAGAAGGATATGTCAAAAATGACTCTGTTAAGTTTCTAATTTGAGAAAGCGGGTGTACAGCTCAGGTCCATGATCACTTTTCTATAATTGTAAAATCTAAATATCTGAAGCTGATAAAAATTTACCAGTGCATTAACCAAAACTCACTAAGTGAGAAACCATTACTTGAACTGATCAAGCACTATTCAAAATCTTTGTTCCACTTACTGTGAATGATTATATGTATAACCAATATTCTAGATGTATTGGTATATTAGAGTCATTGCTCTAGAAAGAGCTAAGTGTTGTATAACATGTGCTGTGTGTACCTCATTATATTTATGAAATCCTAAATATTCTGAATAAGAAATCACATCTAAACCAAAGGTTTCATATGGCAATTATGTTCTATAGTACTATATAATGTCATAAAATGTCACTTAGTCTCTTAAAAGATACAATAACTATGAAATTCAAGGGCAACCTTCTCTCTGGAGAAGAGAGTTTTGCCTGGCCATCAGGGCAACATGATCAATGATTGGCTCAAATATGGAATCATAAGAACACATTTTAGATTTTTCTGTTTCTGATGAAATATACATGAATAAATAGAACAAGAAATGCAGAGTAGGAAGTGAGGAGCTCTGGCATAAAAAAGGTAAACAAAGACTAGAAGATCAGGGACACTCCTAAGCAATCACTAAAAGAGGAGTTTCTATGGAATTTGTTGCAAATTGTGAAAAAATAATCCCTCCTAGTCAATTCTAGTATATTTAGTATGGAAAGTGAATCTGCCTCAGCCAAGAAAGAGCTAAAGTATCATCAGATCATTATGATAGAGTCCGATTGAGATTTATCAATTGATTTGCTTTGCTTGTAGTTCATGCTTTGAGAATGGTCAACTGAAATGCTCATCAAAAGAGGAAATGCTATATTATGAAATGCTTGCATCACATAACTTTCTGCAGAGTGAATAAATAAAATGAAGTAAATCTTTATGACCTCAAGTGGAATGATAAGCAAATTTATTATTTAATGAAAACAGGGAGGCCTCTAGTAATGACTGCCTTGGTGACTCAGATCAAGCAGAATACAAAGGCAAATAGAAAAATCAAGCAAAAACTGTGTTTTAAAGAAACCTGCTTGAAGGCAATAAAAACCTATCAAGTCAATAAAAACTTACAGTGCTGGAAGTCAGGATAAAAGACAGTCTATAATCATTACCTGTTACTGGAGTCCACAGCTTGCCAAGAATGGGTTCCTCAAAGAACTTCTAGGACCAGCATGAGGGCAGCAAAGAAAAGATTCCAATATTGCCACTTCTGCCTAGCATCATACTGAAAGAACTGATCTGTGCAATAAGCAAATAATAAGTAACAAAACAAATAAATATGTCATTATTGCAGATATAATTGTATATCTAGAAGTCCAATAAATTTCAGATGAATTGTTAAAATTGATGAGGTTATACAGTAAAAGTTAGTTTTCTGTATCATTTACTTTCTTAGCAATGAGAGAGTACATGAAACCCACAACTTAAAGAAGAAGCACTTTATTTTGGCTTACATTTCGGTCCACAGTTGGCTGGCTCCAAGGCAGAATGGCAGGGTAGATGGGCATGGCAAAGGAGAGTTGTTCATGGTGTGGCAGACAGGAAACAGAATAAAGAGCTGGAAAGGAAAATAAACTCTTCCCAGCCAGAGCCTGAGTAACCCACTTCTTCCAACCAGGTCCCACTTTTTAACAACACATTTACCTATAAACTCACCAATAGATTACTCCACCAATGAATAAAGAGCACCATGATCCAATCACCTTTCAAAAACACCACCTATGAGCACATAAGGCCTTGAGGGTACATCTAGATGTAAACCAAAACATTCCATTCCTTACCCCCAAATGACTCATGTGCATCTTCAAGCAACATGCATTTAGTCCATCTCCAAGAGTTGCCAAAGACTTGGGGCAGGGAGAAAGGGGAAAGGAATGTAAAAGGGAATTAAGCTGTTATGTACATGTACCAATTCTTCACAATGAGTATAATCATTCTGTATTGTGAACATGTACTAACAAAAATTTTTAAAAATCAATTGCATTTCTCTTTGTCAGAAGTAGTTGAATAAAAAGCTGATATATCATTTATAAAATATGTGAAAGTGAAAACTAAGAAGTTTAGTTAATGGTATTAGAGTGCTAGGATAAAAATAATAGAATATTACAAGAAAAAAATAATAAAAATTAAAGAAGATACACACACCCATATTTCATACATGGAAGGACTCAGTAATGTAAATGTGATAATTCTTTCAAATCATTCTAGGTATTCCATAAAACTGTAAATCAAAACACTTATAAAATATCAATATAATTTATAATTTAATTTAGAAGCATATGGGCTTTTAAAACAACCAAGATTAACAAAGACATTCTTGAATATGAATAAATAGGACCTATTCTACTAAACATTGACTTGCTATAAAAATTATCATTATTGAAACAAGGTAGTAGTGCATTTGGCAAGACAAACAACCCAATAGACATAAGAGAACAGAGTAAGTCTCATAAATAAAGGGCACAATTTGCATAGTACAACAGTAGGGAAAAAATGCTAGAACAATAGTATATTTATTTAGGAAAATCTGAAATTGGCCTCATATTATGCACAGGTCAACTCCAGTTTAATTATGAATCCAAATGTGAAAGGTTAATACATCTCCATTTTAGAAGTTCTTGGAGGTAGATATCATAGCAATGTGCTTATAGGAAAATATTAATAAATTCAACTCTTCTAAAGTTTAAAACTGCTGTTCATCAAAACTGAAATAAGAAGTGAAAGAGTATACCAGAAAAGTACTCATATCCAAGATATATTGAAAAGTTCTTACAAACTGATAAAAAAAAGACTACCTAGACAAGAGATTTGAATATGTACTTGGCAAGCAAAAAGTTATGCTAAAGCATAATGGTATATGTATCTATGAAAACATTTATTAGTAACTAAAACTAAAAATTAGTAGAAATAACAAATTAAAATCAAAATATTATAGCCATACGTGCCCTCTAAAATGGCTGAAAGACTGACAGCACCAGATGTTAGAGAGCTTAGGCATCACTGATGTCTATAATCCACTGCTGATACAAATTTGTAATACCACTTAGAAAATATATTATCATTGTTTTCCTCTGACCTTGCAATTTCCTTTAATGGGTAAATACCCAACAGAAATGGATTCATATCCTCATGTAATCACCAAAAGATATGTACAGTAATGAATGAAGTGACATCATTTGTAATAGTTCAGAGAGGAAAATAAAGCATATGTACTTCAACCGTAAAATAGATAAATTGATAGTACAGTCATGCGATGAATAGTAATGAAGTGGAACAAACTGGTGCTACATACACCACCGCTGCCTCACAAAAACTAATGTTGAGTGAAAGGAACTAGAAATCAAATAAAACATGATGTATGATAAAATGCATACATGTCTAAAAGTCAGAATAATAGTTAACTTTGGAGACAGGGAGAGATTTTTGATGTGAGGCAGTTGTTTAAGTAGCATTTTAGATTCTGGCAATGTTTGTGTTTTAACCTGAGTGATGTATTAGGTGTTATTTAAATAGTAAGTTGGGTTTAATGCCACTTTTGCTATATGTATATTTCATTGTAACCTTTGTTTTTATTAAAAAGGGAAAAAAGAACCATGTATATATCAGAATTAAATTTGTGATGTAAATACATTTTACACACATATATGCACACTATATATATATATATATATATAAATTGTTGGAAGATAAACACCAATAGAACTTACCTTTTTGTGAAAGGGATGGAATGAGGTATTGGTTTCTTTATACACTACTAAATAGTTTGCTAGTTATATAATAAGAATATCTTCATATTTTGCTTGTATTCTTGCTTATATGCAAAATACTTTATTTTTAATAATATTTTTCCAAGTTTCAGTTCTTTACATTGGGCTATGGACTGAATTGTGTCTCCTCAAAACTCATGTGGAATTGCTGACTCTCAATGTGGTAATATTTGGCGATATAATTTGGTTTAGATGAAACCATGAGAATTAGTTCTCTTACAAAAAGAGACACTAGAGAACTCTCTCTCTCTCTCTCCTTTATATGTCAGAATACAGTGAGAAATCAGCTACTGACAGAGCCATCACTGGATACAGAGTCTGGCACCTTGATCTTGGACTTTGAGTCTTCAGAACTTGAGTTCTCTAGAGTCAGTCTAGAGTGTTGTCATTAAATGTGAAGTTCCTGTGAGTGCCAGCAAGAAAGAAAGACAGGGTCAAGTAGACAATTGTGGTTCAGTTTCTATAGAGGCAGAATAAGACTGACTGTTATTGTGGAATAAAGATATCAATTTATAGAATGGATAGTAATAGTTTTTCAGGTTTCCTATTTACATAATTTCATCAGTACAGGAAACCATAATATCCAACTTCAGAGAAACTTGGAGACACATACAGGTTTTTCCAGTGTCCTTAATAGCTCACTTTATATTCTAATTTTTGGTTCTCAAGTACAGGGTTTATTTTGTTTGTTTTGTTTTTCAATATTGAGGTTATTTATGTAATGAGCATAGTATATGTATTTATATTTATTTAATACATTTACTTAATATTTTCTAAAAATATAGAATCACACAATAAAATTAAAAATGGATAGAAATGTCAGAAACACAAATACTTGAAATAATTAAGAAAAATAGCAGTAATTGTGATGCAATAAAAAATTAGGAATGCATTTAGAAAATGGGAATTATAATGTTTGGAAACTTGTGTAAGACAAAGTTATAGCAATAAACAAATTCAAAGCCATAAATTTTTTAATAATTACATACAAAAATTAAGATATGTAAATTGAATATAAAACATTAAAGTTAAGAAATGAATATTGTAATAAGTCAAAAACTTTGTAGGGAAAATAATTGAGTTGTATAAATAAATGAATTAGAAAATTTTGAGTGATTCAATAGCTTTAAAAAAAGTCAATGAAATTTTAAAGCTTCTGGAAGTCATAAGCAAAAATAAATTTTTGGAGGAATAATATGTTGTTATTGTATACCAGAGCTCACATGAATAATCTGCAAATATATGTAAACAAATCTGTGAAAATTTGAAACATCACAAGAAAGGAATTGAAATTCCAAAAGGATAAAAAATATTGTGAGGTATTGAAAAACATGTCAAAGAATTGTTTCTCAAAAGTGCTTCCAGCCCAGCCACATTTTCAGTGAATAAGTACTTACCATAATACACATGCAACTCAAAGCATAAGTAAATAAGATATGTTTTCTTTTGTAAGATATATAACTGATGTAATAATGTACAAACCATCCCGTTAACTCAAAACTCATTAACCAAAATCTAAATTCAGAGATGTATGAAATACAGAATTCTTACTTATTTTTTTACAAGTATGTAGAACAGTAAAACAGTAGTAGTTGCTCCCAATATTAAGTAGTATAATTAATTTATGTAACATACCACAATCAGAATCTTCTGTTCATTTCAAGTGATGAAATGGTTTGTGATTAAATTCAATAGTCGTTCTTCTTAAAAACTCGAAGAAAACCAAAATTAGTAGAATACTTCTTCTCTCCAATTGGTAAAATGCTGGAACATTTCTACTTACATTGTAAAAATTATGTCTTCCATTATTATTAATTAAAGATTGTCCTGAATGCAACTGTATTTTCAGTTAAACAACAACAACAACAACAACAACAACAACAAAAACAGGAATAGAATAATGTACACAAATATAGAAACCTTAACCAGGCACACACCTGTAATTCTAGCTCAAGGGAGACTGAGGCAAGAGGATCAGTGTGAGTTCGAGGCCATCCTGGGCTACATAGTGAACTCAAAGCCAGCCTGAACTGCACAGTGAGATCCTATCTCAAAAAAAAAATATATATATATATACATACATATTCCTTATTATTTGTAGACTGTATTTGAGACACTCAAGAAAATTAAATGATGCATCTTTCAGAATTAATACATTAGAAAGACACAAGATAAATATATGCAAATCCATAGCTATATATGAATGTCACAAATGCATACATATTACTGGGTTTTATGTTTAAAAGACTTTTGATCAGAATGCCCACAATTTTCACAAAGTTATGTAAAAATTTTATATGGAAGACTAAACTATGAGAAAAGCAATTTTAAAAGGAACTTCAGAATATACTATTAGCTATTAGATATCAACAGGAAAGAACAGATAATCCTGGAATACATTCTTACAAAATAATTTAATGCAGACCAACAGGAAAAAGAATGGCTTAATTAATGAGGTTAAAACAATTATATGACAAACTGGAAAAAATTTCACATGGGGATGTCACTGCATCTAATACACAATATAATTTCCCAATCACTTAAAGAACTGAAGATTAAAAAGAAAAAATATAGAATAAAAAAGTGGGAGAAAACATGAGCAAATATGAAATTCTGAATCAAGAATTTTAAACATAAAAATAATGGAATAAATCATAACATTTTAATCATATAAGGCTTAAGTATAAAGAGGGAAAATCCTGTACTATAAAAGTATATTGAAAAGGCAGTGGCAATTCTAGAGAAATATTGAAATGAAGATAATTTTGCGGTCATCTGAAAAGCTCATAGAAATAAAAAAAAGAACAAAAATCCAATTAAAAGGTAGGCAAAAATAATGAGTAATTCACAAAAGAGCCGTAAGTGAAAAAAACCAAGGATTGCCCATTGAAATCAAATAATTGCAATTTAATGCAAGATACTAGTTCTCATATATCAAATTTGCCCCATATTTTTGATTCTGGAGAAATATTTATAATAGACTTATATTTAGTACCTTTAGCATTATACTGGTACACATTGTAAAAAAGCAGTTGAGGAAAAGGTTTTGGTTTTTATTTATATTAATAACCTTCCCTTAGAGATGATGGTTGTGGATGTCTGCACATTTGGTATTACCTAAATGCATAACAGCAAGAAATTTTAAAATAAAATATGGTATATTTGTATCATTCAGCCTTTAAATATTCTATGAGTGGAATTATGTTGAAACTAATATAAATTGCCTAAAAATTTGAATCTACAGTATTGTAAAGATTAATATATAAACCAATAATATATAAACCAAGGTTTCTCCTTGTTCAGCTTTTTATTTTCTTAAATTTCCAGAATCAGCATTGTGTTTTAAGATGCATTTAAAAATATTTGTTTGTTTAAAAGCATCTCTTTCTTTTTTTCATGGAATTTTCTACAATCTCTCATTTCCACAGTTTTCTTACTTCTCTGAATATTGCTACGAATAACTATGTATGAATATATTCACTCATAAACACAGACATATACTGACATTCACAGACATACTTCAATATTTCAATATTCAGTATTTATAATGGTTGGATTAATTAGTTTCTGGAATTAAATTTTGTGGTATAAATATAATAAGACTTTAACTTTCATGTAACTGGTGACTCCTTTTATATTTGAAAAATTAATGTGATGAATTTAAAAATCAAGTTTCAGGACAAAACTACTCAGAAACATATTTGTAAATTGATTACAAGAAAGTTGGGCCCTGCTCAGAGACCCCCAAGCAGCCAAGGAGTCTTGGTGCACTGTGTGGCACCTGCTGAAGGCCTGCCCAGCATACTCCACCTAGTGGGGCAGCCTTGGTGCATCCTGGGGATCTGGTAAGGCCCCGCCTAGTGACTCCAAGTAGGTGCACCTGCTGAAGGCCCCCTCAGCTCACCAGGAAGTCTCTACGAGCAGCTCAGGACCTGAAAAGGCTTTCCTAATGACCCACATTCAGCTGGGGAAACCTCTTGCTGTACAGAAAGCCATCCTCAACACAGGACACAACTGAGACTTTGCATTCAAGTGCCCCAGGAGAATACAGGAAAATGATAATAGTAAAGAGCACAATGCAATCTCAAAACTGCCAGCCCATCCCAGACAAGTCTAGGAGATACGGACATAGAACAAAATGTAAGTCATACACCTGAAATTTCTGAAATGATAGCAACTGAAGTAAAGAACTCCATGAAGCTATAGGGAAATCAGATCAAAAGTAATCTCCCAGGTAAAACAAGAAATGATAAATGTAATGAAAGAAATGATGAACACATTTAAAGAAGACATAGCTGAAAAAAAAAAAGAAAGAAAAGGAGCCCTGGAAAAAGATGGAAACCTTGAATGAACAATGTAAGGAGGAATTAGAATGCATGAATCAGATTCAAAGAGATAGCCAGGAAATCAAAAATTCCATCAAAAGCTGGCACAACTGTTGAATGAATGTGAAGATAGACTTTCAGACCTCAAAGACAAGATTGCAGTTAGTGAACAGGAAAGGGAAAATCTTTTAGAAATAACAAGGAATCAGGAAATGACAATTCAACAGTTACAAGATGATGCAAAGAAAACCAATATAAGTTTGATGAGTGTAAACAAAAAAGGTGACAACACAAATGATATAAAAAGACTATTTAGAGAAGTAATAGCAGAAAATTTCACAAACATGGGAAAAGAAACTGACATACAGATAAGTGAAGCATATAGATTGCCAATTACCCATAATCAAAATAAATCAACAACCAGACATATAGTAATCAGCATCCCAGAAATTCAACATAAGAACAGAATATTAAAAGCAGTTAGAGAAAAGAAGCAAATCACCTATAAAGGAAACCCTATCAGAATCACAGCAGACTTCTCAACACAAACATTCAAGTCAAGAAGAACATGCAATGAAGTATTTCAAATCCTAAACGAAAATGACTCCAACCCAGAATGATGTACCCTGTAAAACTATCCTTCAAAAATCGATGGAGAAATAAGATACTTTCACAACAAAGACCAGCTGAAGAATTTCATGACCACCAAACCAACCCTACAAAGAATACTGAAAGATATTCCAGATAGATATAAAAATGACTATGATTTCAATAACACCAACAGAAAAAAATCACCATGCAAGGCAAATAATTAAACACAGGGGAAAGGTAAAGAACCAACAGTAGAAAGATAACATGACAAAAATAAGCAATATATATCACTTATAACCATTAATGTAAATGACCTCAATTCACCAATTAAAAGAAACAGACTGGAAGGATGGATCAGGAACCAACATCCGACTGAGGCTTGGGGAGCCTCGAGGGGGACCTGGGCCCGTGGTAAGTGGTGACGGAGGAAGACACTCCAGAGACCAGGCTGATGGCGCAGATCCAACTTGATTGTGGAAATGTATGGAAATACATATGGTGGATAGGGGCATGGCGGGGGAGTGGTGAGGGATAGGTGGAGGGGGTTTGCAGGGCAAGGCCAGAGTGGGATGGCGTAGGCAGGGCGAATCACTTGGTCTGCCAAGGACATGGGAGGTCTGAGTCTTCTCAGACCTCCTCCTCTGCCATGGCCATCAACCAGACCTCTGGACCTCTAATCCCCACATCCAACCATATGTTGTATACAAGAAAACCATCTAACCCCAAAGGAAATTCACAGACTGAAAGTCAAAAAATAGAAAACAATACTCCATGTAACAGGAACCCAGAAAAAAGCAGAGGTAGCTATTCTGTTTATAGACAATATGAACTTCAAACCAAGAATGATCAAAAGACATAAAGAAGGTCACTACATATTGGTTAGGGGAAAACTCCAAGAAGAAGAGATAACAGTCTTAAACATATATGCACCAAGTATATGAGCACCCAGCTATATAAAACAAATATTAATAGAAATGAAAAATCAAGTAAACAATAACACAATAATAACAGGATTCCTTAACATCCCAGTGACACAAAGAGATCAACTAGACAAAAAATCACAAAGGAAATAACAGGACTGAATCATACTTGTGAACAAATGGACTTAGTAGATGTGTACAGAGTGTTCCACTCAACAACATCAGAATCACATTCCCTCAGCTTCACATGGGACATTCTTTAGAATAGACCATATACTAGCCCATAGAACATGCTTAAGTAAGTGCAAAAGAATCACAATTATCACATGTGTATTATCTGATCACAGCGCCATGAAATGAAATTATTGACAAAAGAAAATGCAAAAACTCCATAAACACATGGAAATTAAATAATACGCTCCTGAATAATCAATGGGTCACAGAAGAAATTAAAGAGGAAATTAAACAATATCTACAAGCAAACAAAATTGCAAATACAACTTACTGGAACCTGTGGGATGCAATGAAAGCAGTCCTCAAAGGGAAATTTATTGTGATGAGTTTCCACATCAGGAAAACAGAATGAACACAATTAAATAACCTGATGTTATGCCTCAAACATCTAGAAAAAGAAAAGCAAGTCAAGCCCAAAGATACTGTGATAAAATCAGCATGGTACTGGAATCAAAACAGACCTGAAGATCAATAGATTAGATTAGAAGGTACAACCACAACTGCAAACACACTCAGCCACCTTATCTTTGACAAAGGGGCCAAACAAGTTCACTGGAAGAAAGACAACCTCTTTAACAAGTGGTGCTGGAAAAATTGGCTTTCTATATGCTGAAAACTAAAACTAGAACTGTGCCTATCACCATGCACTAAAATAAAGTCAGAAGGGATCGAAGATCTAAATATTAAAACAGAAACACCAAATCTGTTGGAAGATATATTAGGTAGAAATCTTGAAGATATTGGGGGTAGGCAGAGAATTCACAAACAAAAATCAAACTGCATGGGAAATACATCCCAGAATCAACAGCTGGGATTTTGTCTCATTGAAAAGTTTTTGCATGTCAAAAGAAATCTCCAACAGAGTGAAAAGAAAACCCACAAATTGGAAAAAAAATCTTAGTCAACTGTCCCTCAGACAGAGGACTATTGTCTAGAACATATAAAGAATTTAAAAAGTCAGGCCCCCAAAATTCAAAGACCCAACCCAAAAACAGGCATCTGAGATGAATACACAGTTCTCAGCTGAGGAAATACAAATGGCAAGTAAATATATGAAAAACTGTTCAGCATCATTGGTCATCAGAAAAGTGCAAATTAAGACAACACTGAGATTCCATGTCATTCCAGAAAGAATGGCCAGGATCAAGAAATCAACCAATAACAAATGCTGGAGAGACTGTGGGGAAAAAGGAACTCTTCTCCACTGTTGGTGGGAGTGTAGACAGGTGCAGCCACTGTGGAAATCTGTGTGGAGGTTCCTCAAAAAGCTAGGATTAGAGGTCCCATTTGACTCAACTGTCCTGCTTCTGGGTATATTCCCAGAAGAATTGAAAATATCATACCACAGTTATATATGTGCACCCATGTTTATAGTAGCACTATTTGTAATAGCCAAATCTTGTAAACAACCCAAATGACCATTAACTGAGGTATGGATAAAAAAGATGTGGTATTTTTATACAGTGGAGTACTACTCAGCTGTAAAGATTGTATTGAGGCTTTTATAGGTAAATGGATGCAACTTGAAACCATACTCATAAGTGAAATAAATCACACTCACATGTATAAATATCATATTGTCTTCTTAGTGTAAGAAAATGAAAAAGTAAATAAGATCCAAAATCTTCAATAAATATTGTGAAAGAGCAAGAAGCAGCTCAAAGGGGAAAAAATAACTTGGATAGAGAAAAGGAGAAAACAAGGAAGGGGAAAAACAGATATAAATGTGTGTATATATATACACACATATGATAGCTAAGAGGATTGTACTACTAATTCTATTAGTTCTTGTAACAGAACAGTTAATACTCATAAGATTAGATCAATTTTACATGTCTATATCTGGGAACCTGAGTTAATTCTTTTGAAGATAACTATTAAATAAAACACCATTGTTAAGTTCCTATCATCTTGTTTTGAAAGCCTATAGTGTTATTGTTTTGTGGATTTTTTTGTTGTCTCTTTTGTTTCTTGTTTTTCTTGTCTTTTTTTTGTTTTCTCCCTCTTTAAAATAAAACATTTTAAAAAAGAAAGCTGGATAGTGATTTCAATCATATTCCACAGACTTATTCCCAAAGAACAAAATTCATTAATATGGAAAGGAAAATTAATTATTCTTTTTATGTCTATTTTTTATGTCTGTTTTGTCTATTATGTTTATTTTTATGTCTATAAACTATTTTTTTCAGTTTAGAATAGTTGTGGAAGAGACATCTAGATTCATAACACCGAAGCAGCACTAATATGATTGTTCTCCCATCTGTCACTGCTACAAACTTTAGCACCTGCAATTCTGTCTCTTTGGAAGGCACCAAGAATCACGGTGGAAGTTATTCATTCCATAGCCAAAGGGAACATGTAGAATGAAGAGAACCAGTATGTTCTAGGGATCATGGACCATTTTCTGATAACTTAGCTAACAGATGTATGATGAACTACAGCATCTTGGTGCTCTCAGGTCAGTGACCATGTCTTGTTTGCTTCCATGCCCATTACAGTGTCTCTGGTAAATGATGATAAATATTGTTTTTCAATAAACGATATTTACTAGCCTGAAGATTTTATGTCCAGGTAAAGCAAGATAAAAGCTTGTTATGTCAGCTTGCCTAAAAATCTCTCGTAGTCTGGGTGATACTTCCATCTTGTATAGGACCTGATGGTAATGTCTTCCCGTTGGTGCTTAGTAGCTATTCTTTCTGGCTACTGTTAGACCAAGGTCATGGACCAGCTAAATTGGGTTACTGTGAATGACCTTAACTGTCACATAACCAGTAGTCCAGAGCAGTGTCTTCTCTTTTACTAAAATTTTTAGGAATTACAACTGTACCCACAGTGAGATTGAAAGCAAAGTTGATCCTGTATATGGATGGCTCTAAAAAATTTCATTTTTCCAGTTGTGAGATTCACAGATAAGCCATCTAATTAATTCAGCATGACTAATGTACAAAAAGGAAATCCTGCTTGCATTTCATTGGCTATTAAATATTTTGACTACCACTCCATTTGAATGAGAATTTTCTATTATTTGAATATTTCCATGCTAGTTGAGAATATGCTGTGATCCAGACATGATTCTAGGCAATACTGACATAAGCAGTTCATTTCCTGATTACAAGGCTGGGCCATCAGGTTTTTTTACCTGTGACTTGGAAAATCTAGTTCTAGAGTAATCTCAGAGTTTCTCAGGGCTGGTCAGTGATCAAACCAAGACTAAGGAGTATGTAGTCACCTTTTTAGGCTCATTTCATTGTATTTGTTCCAGGGAAATGTCTGTTCTTACGTGAGCTCTTTGAGTTAATTTTTTGAAATTGTGTGTCAAACCAATTAAAGTTCCTGAGCAAAACAGTAGTTTAATTATACCTCACTTTGATCAAAAATAGTTATGTATTTATCTATTGAAAGACACAGCACCTGTAGCAATTATTTTTTGCCTTCTGTTGAATATTTTAGACCTGTATACATTCTCTCTACTTCTGAATTTTAAGCCATATGAGGGCAGGGACACTATGACCCATTTATTTCTCCTACAACAATTTGGACAGTGCTTCCCCTCAGTGGAGTATGAGCAAAATAAATGTTCACTAAATGACAATTTAGAATGAAGATGTTAGATCTTGTATTAGTTTGCTAGTGCTACCATAACACAATAAGATAGACTAGATGATGTAAACAATAAAAGGCCTTATATTTCTTGGGGCTGGAAGTCTGAGACCAAGGTATCAGCAGGGCTCTGAAAGAATCTGTTCTAGGGCCGGGGATCTAGCT
>RJWT010021804.1:0-17445 GCA_004365215.1 Cuniculus paca | reverse complement strand
AAAAAAAAAATCTCAATCTGGAGCCCACAAAAGCTACTACCTTATATTTTCATTCCAAAACCCAAGTGGAATCATGGCTTACAAACACTAACGCACAAGCACCTATAAGCCAGAACAGTTGTTCTCTCTTCTCTGCCTGATATGCATTGTTATTACCACCTTTATTCCAGCTTACAGCCCTAGAGTAGCTGCCCTAAGAGCTGGAGTGTCTCTGGGTGCCAGTGTGTGGGAGGGCAGGATCATGTCTAATCTTCATAATGAGCCACGGCTTCGTTGGTGAGGAAATGAAAATTCAGGGTTACAGGGCTCAAGGACAGAGCCTGAGTTCAGCCCTAGATCTAACGCAAGTTCGTTCTTTTCCTGTACATCCTCTGCTACTCATATATCTTCTTCTAAAGACTTAAAGATAAGGCCTTGCAGTTGTTATGTTTTTATTTAATTTGTTCCGGTCTTTGAATTCTTCTGCAGTATGTTTATCCACATGTAACTTACACAAAACACTCTAAGATTGAAGATACATAACATTTTCAAATATTGCTTTCTTCATGGTTTTTCCCTGGGTTCTGGGAGATACTATTTATGGGATTCTGAGAGGTAATGCTGTGATTCACAGGGTTCACAACTGAACCTACAGTCACTATAAATTCACAGATATTAATAGTGAGAGCTTTCAAGCACAAAATTTAATGTTATGACATCAGGAACTATCATATTTTGTGATACTATAAATCTCTACACAAAGAAATATACTTAATTATGTTCTCTTGACTTGCAGCCTATTTTTTGTCACTCTGTTTTATGTAGTATTTATAATAATGCTGGGAGATGCTCTGAGTGAAAAGCTGACTTTTTATAAATATTTACATTGGATTTCTACAGTACCTATTGAAGAGAGGAAAGTTGATCAACATTCAAACATCCTCTGAAATTTTCTTACATGAAAAGAAATGAAACTCCATTTTTTTATTAAAGATTATTACTGGATTTACTTTTTCTAATTTAGTGTTCAACATTATTTACCTAACAAAATTTGGATAGCATAAGATTTACCAATGCCTCCTACATATTAAATTAACTTTTGAGTTAAAATAGTTCAGAATTGTTGAAAAGAAGTAGATAGGATTACTAAACCATTTTGTTCAATTTTATATGAAGGATATAAAAATGATAATTGGTACCTGCCAGAGTATAAGGCACTTCAAAGTGAATTCGCTAATGGAAAGCTAAGAGTACTCTTCAAAGAAAAGCATTATAAGTTGCATTTTATTTTTTAAAAAAAGTGTGAAAAATAATTCAGAAAGTTGGAACAACTAGTGATTAATGAACCCAGGACTTTTGCCTAGGTTTGATTGGTTTGAAATTTACCTTCTTTCCACACTGTTGTATATGCATAGGAAAAAATAAAATTTAAGAGCATTAAGATCAGACTGTATCTCCTGTCAGATGACTAGCAAACAAAATGTATTTGTACAGAAAATATCATTAATATTCTGTACTTAGATATTCTTCAAACGAGTCTTTCTATTCTTTGACTTATAAATCTGTTATCTCCATGCAGTCAGTCCCCATTGATCATTAAAGAACTGGCCAGTAACACGTTTACATATTTGTAGCTAAGTTAATTATTACAGTGTAGCTCAGAATTCTAAACAATAAGCCAAAACTGAGAAACAGTGCAGAAACTGTTTTTCTGAGAATTGTTGGTAACAATAAAGATAGGAAGCTGGTTGTACAGATAAAATGAAAAAAACATTTATCTAAGTATCTAACCAAAGAGGGCATATGAAAATAAGTCAGTTTTATTGTTAAGAACAATATGGATCCAGTCCTATATGAATCCATCTGTCTATCCATATGTCTGTCCTGGGGGAGACTATGCAGTACGTGTGATTTACTTGAAGAAGGAGGTAAAGTGTACAGTGTTCATGTAACTGTTATGATCTTTTTTCTAGGAGTTTTCTAAACGGACAGAAAGTATTGCCATCCAGGCTGACAACCTTGTCAAGGAAGCTTCAGAGATACCACTTGGACCCAAGAATAAGCAGCTGCTTCAGCAGCAGGCCAAGTCAATCAAAGAGCAAGTCAAAAAATTAGAAGACACGCTTGAAGAAGAGTACGTGCTTCACAAGTCCTAAGCTTTCTTCTCTGAGATAAAGCTCGTTACAGTCTTTCCTGTGTCTTGTATTCAAAACAGTCTTTTAAAATCTCACAGTGTCTGTGTATTTCAGCATGTCTTGAGGAAGAAATTTACAATTAAAAAAAAAAAAAGAAAGGATCTTCAACACAGGAACCAATGTCTATAGCAGAGCAAGAATATACAAGGGATGTGGGTTTTGCATCTTAAACTGATTATGTTCACAGGAAAGCCATATTTATTCAATTTCGTGGCCTTTGTATTGAGAGAATCTCAAAAGAAAAACTGATATTTAAAATAATTTTTATCATAGTGTTCTGCTGTCACCAGTTAGAGGAAAGGAGAGATATTCTGATAGTACAGATTCTAGGCCTAAACATTCTCACATCACATAGACCATATGTCTTCAACTCAAAGCTCCCGAGCTCGTTTACAGTGCCTCAGTATTCAAATTGCCATGGATTGTTACGCTATTTCCAGAAATTAACTTCGAAATGTTTCTTTTATTTTTAAACATTTAATACTTATTCTTCTAAAAATAACTATTTGACCTATTGATGCACTGCCATATATACATATACATGAAGTTTACAGGAGTTAAACTTACCAGAATATGGCCAATAATTCTTCAAAATAATACAGATAAGCGTTGGTTTGTTTAGTGGCGAATTAATGACATGTAGCCTATTATTAAGAAACAGGATCTCACTTCTAAGAAGAATTTTAAAATGTAAAATTTGTTTTTTAATACTATCAACATCTTGAAATTAGCATTTCAAATTTGTTGAAACTTTAAATTTTGATAAAATATTTTATTTAAACCAAATTGCAACTTGAAATTTTTAGGACTTTGTATTAATAATGCTATCCAACAAACTATGGAAGCAGTAAAACTTAGAGTTTATGAGAAAGGAAGGTACTTCTATTAACAATTTCCATTGGAATCTTTATTTTATTTAAAAACTTGCAATACAGTATAGCATAGATTGCATTTCCAGTATTGCTGTGAGCATTAGGCACACCAGGGTATAAATTTGAGACTGCAATACTATTTAATTTGACAATCAATGATGTCAATATATTTTTATTCATATCTTCAAGTGCCTTTTGGTAAACAGGGACATTCATTTGTTGTTTTATCTTTAAACCCAGGGACATATCAGTTCAATGATATGCTAATTATCTTAGTCTTTCTCTAAACTGAAAGCCATATGCGTGGTTATATATGCATAGCTAATATAAACAGAATCTAGAGTTGAAATTTTGTTCACTAGATTTGTTATCTATAAAGCCCAAGTTGTCTAAAAGTAGTTAGTTAGGGTGCTCATGTATAAGAGTTTGTAAAAGTCTTTTGGAATCAATATGGTAGGACATCAGTGAGTAGATGAAGTCATAATAGATGATAGATCAAAAGCTTAGGTGTAATGATGGAAGCAGTTCCCACCTGGCAGCATGGAATTCAGACTACAAGCTCCATCTTGATTCATAAAGATCCATTTTATAAAAACCAGCATGAAGTATTACAACAGAATCTCTTCCTTTAACAGCAAGGGGACTATGTCTGTGAAAACAGGACTATTAAAAAGCAGTGTTCACTGGAATCTATTCTGGTATAATTTATAAAAATAAGCCCTGAAACTACTGGTCACGTGCAGAATTTAATAAGCTTATACCTGATTCAAACCCCTTTGAACCCAGCAATATTTTGTTCAAAGTTCAGTTTTATCTGTAGCACAGCATCAATGCTGCCTCACTAAAGTCTCATTCTCAAAAGTTAGGAAGACTTGAGACCTGAAGACTACTCAGATCAAGTGTGTGTTGTTTTTCTATTCAAACATGCCCAACCTTGAAGATCACAAATGTCTTCACTCTTTTTGCACCTGATGATTTAGAGGAAAATGTGTTGTTGTTTTCTATTAAAATACTGCATTTTTTACTTAATTTGGTTAATTTTAGTATTAAAACCATGGAAATGGTGAAAAACAAGTGGGATCATTTTGGCAGTAATTTTGAGACCCTGTCCATCTGGATAACTGAGAAAGAAAAAGAACTCAATGCCCTGGAAACTTCGCCATCTGCCATGGACATGCAAATCAGCCAAATTAAGGTGACCTGCTCACACATTATGTTTATAATCTCTGCCTAGCTTTTAAGAACTCCTTTCTTGTATTTGTTTCTTCGAAGCTATTTGGTCCCAGGACAAACTTTTCATTGCTGTTTGATTCTATTAAAACTAAATTCACACAAAATACCAAGCTAAGAAGTCTTGCTTGATAACAGGGTAACATTTTATAGATGCAATTATGTATTAATATTGTCTAATTTATGCGTTGAAGTCAACATTGTGTGCAATATCATTAAAATATTTTTATGGTTACATTATTCTTTTCCTTGATTTTGAATTAACTCACATGGAGATCTCTGTTGATTCATTTATACAACATGAAATGTATTCATCATCAACAGCTGTCCTTTATAAGAACTATCTTAGTATGATGTATTTAGCTGTTTGAGAAAGATACCTAGATGGAAAATACATGGGTCACATGAAATTTTTAATTTTAGTTCTTCGAGAAATTTTCATACTGATTTCCATAATGGTTCTATTAGTTTAAATTTCCACCAACAGTGTGTTAGTGTTCCCTTTTCACTGCAGCCACATCTGTATTTGTTATTCTTTAACTTCTTGAGGATTACCATTCTTTCTTGTGTAAGGTGGAACCTTAGTGTTGTTTTAATTTGCATTTCTTGGATGACCAGAGATATTGAACGTTTTTCATATATTTGTTAGTCATTCGTGTGTCTTCTGAGAAGTGTGTGTTCACTTCATTTGCCCACTTCTTGATTGGGTCTTTTATTTTAAGTAGTCTAATTACCTGGGGTTCTATATATAGTCTAGATATTAGTCTTTTGTCTGAGGAATAGCCGGTAAAAAATTTTCCTTCCTGTAGGTTGTCTTTTCACTCTACTTATTGATTATTTTGCTGGGCAGAAGCTTTTTAATTTGATGTAATCCCACTTGGTAATTCTGCTGTTATTTCTTGTGCAACTGGGGGTCTGTTTGGAAAATCCTTTCTTACACCTCTGACTTCAACTATTTTATCTATTTTATGTTCCAGCAGGTTCAGTGGTTCTCTTGTAATATTTAGATCTTCAATCCAGTTTGATTTCAGTTTAGTACAGGTGGGAGATAGGGTTCAGCTTCAGTCTCCTGCGAACAGATCTTTTCTCAGCATCATTTTTTGAGTTAGACTATCTTTTCTCCAACATGTGCTTCTAGCCTCTGTTAAATACCAGATAGCTGAATGTGTCTGGGGATATTTTTCTATCCTCTATTCTATTCCACTGCTCCACATAATACCTCTCATTTGAGCAAGGCAAAGAACAAAGAGCATAGTAAATAAGAATAGAAGGAAACGAGGGGTAGATCTCTTGCAAAATAAGGAGTCCAAGAATGGAGGGCACGAGAGCAGTGGAAAAGGGGAAAAGTAGAATTAAGATGTGCCGTGTACAGGAACCTAACAACTTCCGTGAACATAAACATTATATGGCATAAGCATGAGCTAACAATAATAATAACACAAATGAAATGGGGAAAGGGGAATTAGAGGCCGAGGGATGGAGGTGGGTGACAAGAAACAAGCTGTACTATGTACATGTATCTACTCCCCAAGATGAATGCAAATTTTATGTGCTGCAAACATGTACTAAAACAAAACAAAGCAAACAAAACAAAACAAAACAAAACAAAACCCATCCCACATACCTAGCTCTACTATCAGTGTTCTTTAACCTCCCCAACCACAAAGAAGAACATGGAAATTTGCTTTCTGTAGAAGCCATCAGACCTGGTTGCTCTAAAGTTTGCATTTCTGACTTTGAGCCCTAGGTAGAGATGCTCTGATACATTGGCTCTCCAAGTTTCAAAATAACTACATAAAAACATTATTATTGCTACCCTCACTGAAACAGTTTAAGAAAAATAGACCAAAGGAATTGGGTTGAGACTATTCATCTCTCTTATACAATTGCACATCACACATTTTCAAAATTTGACCACTTCTTTTTCTATCTGAGCTTATTTTTCTTTTTGGAAAGGGAAACCCTTTGCCACTTCATCCTATTAAATATAGTAAGATAAATGCCAAGACAGGAAACAGTTCGCACTGTGACTCAGAACAAGTTATTGCCATGTGCAGAGTGGGAAGGTGCCATGTTGCTCAGCTGAGATCACACAATGCACAGCTCATCCTCGCTCATCATGCACCTTTGCAAGCAAAGACATATGGGGCATGCACAGCCTGCTACGGCTTCTGCGGTGTCCTGCACAAAACACATGCCAGTCCACGGACGGTATTTATAAAATATTTGTCACCTTTAAAATCATTTTGAAAAGCCACCATTTAATCATTTTCACTAAATTCTAAGAAAAAGAGAGTGGCATATTCAAGTAGTGTTGCCTCAAAATTCCTGCTCTGAAAAATTAACATATACTTTTTAACTGGTCCTTTCTACAGTTCATTTGCTGTTATTTCAGGCATTATTCTAGAACTTTGGAAATACATCAATGATCAAATGTCCTCTCACTGTTCTTCTTTAAGCAAAGCTATAATTACATGTTTTATTTTTAAATATATAAATATTCAGTTGTGGACCTCCTTACCCTCAGGTTGCATATATGTTTTAACATGTCTAAAATGACATCTTGAAAATGATCTAAAATACATTAAATGAATGTGAATATCAGAAAGGTAACTTAGTAGAAATATGTAAAGGTAGAGTAGAATACATTGGCCTATGAAACTTAGTCTAAGAGGCTCATGTTCTATTTCCAAACAGAAGATTACATTACAAGAAAAATCAAATATATTAAAACAGTATATTGCTATGGAAATAAATTCTCTAAGCCTCTTTCTGTTGCTCATTACAGTCTATTCCAGTAACTTTCATATTCCTAATTGATATTGATAAATGATAAAAATACATGCTGAATGGTTTGCCACTTTATTCTCTCAGATAATATTTTTTGATTTTTATTTTTTATTAGTGCATGTTTGCAGTACCTGATGTTTGCATTCCTTGTAGGAAATTGGTGCATGTGCATAATACAACTTCATTCCCTTTTAATCCACTTCCCCGCTTCTCCCTCTCTTCCTGCATCTCTTGATCCTTTTCCCAATTGAGAAAGATTTATCTCCCTACTTCCTATTATCTATCTTTCATTTTGCTCTTTATTTATATCTCAGGTTTCTTACATGAAAGTTTTTAACCAGAATCCCACAGTACGATTGTTTGGGTTGTGTTTCTGAATTTACTGATGACAAGTATTAATCTGAGAACTAAGAACTTTATTCCTAACTAAGATTGTCTCACTGATGTGTTCTAAGCACCTAGCACAATTGTATAGTAGACACTCAGTATATATTTATTGAATTTAAGAGTAATTTTTCTAAAATAGCATAATCTTTTAGGCAGAAAGAAAAAAGGCTGTACTTGGGCTCAAACAACAAATATTTATCAGATATTCCACAGTAGTCACACATTTGAAAAAAAAATAATAAGTCATGCCTACCCAACAATCTGGTGTAAATTATTTCTCATTGTCTCCTTTAGATAGAAGTCACAAATTGATTTTTCTCCCAGAGTAATAGTATTTTCCATGCAAGTTTCTTGAAACTGAAACTTAACTTGAATTTTTGACGTTATTTTGATAGAACGATTTGCTTCTTTTCCTCAGAGAAATAATTTTCATTTTCTTATACATAAATAAACCCTCCCACACATGTGCACACATCCTTAGTAGCTAGTACTTTTCATGATCAGCCTATATAAAAATGTCCTTTCTGCCTCAGCTAAAGTGGTAGTATGTAGGCTTTTTCTTGTGGAGTATAGAGCTAATGAAGAAATCAGTGCAGTCTCAGATCAGCAACAGCAATGTCCTTGTGAATATTTTAGAATTTAAAAGTTTGGGGTTTCAACTTAGACTTAGTATGCTGAGCCTTGAAGATGAGAACTAGGTATCCTAATGCATTATTACATGTTTAGAAACTATTGGCATAAAGAATAGATGATACTCTTGAAAAGATTGGCTGTAGGTAGCAGTACAATCCAAAAACCTTTCAAATTTAGTGAGATAAGAAATACTCAACTACATTCTAGAAAAATTAAATGAATGTTAATGTTATCGTTTCTATGAATTCCTGGAGCACATGGTTTTCCCAGATCTGTTGATTAAAATGCTTAATTGACAAGATAAGAAAATAATTTTGTATGTCTTTAGAGATATTATGAAAAGTCACAGGGATATTTTCTCCCTTAATTCATTGCAAACAAAGGTAGTTACTTCTCAGTAGGAGTTTGTATATTGCAAACACGGCATGTAACATCCTTCCCAAATGAAGTCAAGAAACGGGCTGTTTGCTTATAGCTGCTTTCCAACACTCCAAGTATGCTCAACTGTCAGCTAAGAAATGTTCCTTTTCTCTCTCTCCCTCTCTCTGTAGATACTTATATCATTTCTACAAGACGACTTTGCTCAGAATACATTGTAATTTTTCTTATTTTAAATATTAGGTCATAATTCAAGAAATAGAAAATAAGATCAGCAGCATTACTGGATTGGAAGAACAAGCTCAGTCTTTTGCTCAATTTATTACCACTGGAGAATCTGCTCGAATCAAAGCTAAGTTGACACAAATAAGAAGATACTGGGAAGAACTCCGGGAACATGCACAGTGCCTGGAAGGAACAATCCTTGGGCATTTATCTCAGCAGCAAAAGTTTGAAGAGAATCTTAGAAAGGTAAGAAGGAGACAGTGCATCGTAAAGTTACATATTTTGCATGTGTTTACTGATACACGCTATAAATAACTCTACAAATAGTGCCATAAAGAAAATGTAGATGATGAGTAAATTGTATCAAGTTCTCAATGATAACTAGGTTCATAATTATTTATATGGCACCTTTTGGGAGACGTAAGAATGTCATTATATATTGTGTTCAGCTTAATGCTTAGTTTTTTCTTTCAAATGAGACATATTGATTTCATATCTTTAAATACATTTTATCATCATACTGAAAATTATCCATTAAAAATAGGCATGGGGGCTGTGGATATAGCTTAGTGGCATAAGTGCCTTCCTGGCAAGCGCGCGGTCATGAATTCGATCCCCAGTACAAAAAAAAAAAAAAAGCATGCTTTTTGCTCAATAATGTTTTTTGCTTTTATTATATTTTCCCTACCACTTTTGCATGGCACCAATTTTTTTAGATCCAGCAATCTGTGTTGGAATTTGAAGATAAACTTGCTGATCCAATTAAAATGTGTTCTTCAGCTACAGAAACATATAAAGTTCTCCAAGAACATATGGTAAGAGTATGCTTCAACATTTTTGCTTATTTATCTACTCAAAAATTTGATAACTCTTACTTAAAAAGAAATCAGAGTAAATATTTTTATGAGAATTGAAATTGGAAAGACTTTTATGTTAGTCGAGGAAGTAGAGAAAGTGAATTCACTTCATGTGACACAAGAAATGTAAGCATGAAAATGTTTCATTAGAAATCAAAAGAATACTCATTTAAAATATGTATCTCCTTTCATTAGAACATGTAACGTTTTCAGAGTGTAGCTTTAATACACTGTTTTACATCTTGCCAGCATTATAAAATTTAAATGTACAAGAAAAAAATGTGCATTATAAATTTAAGCTTTTAACCCACTACATTCAAATATGCAAAGAGTATGTCCTCAGTATGTGTTCAATTTCAAGAGGTGACTTTTTTTATCTGGTTTTTGAACTGATGATCATTGTGAGTCTTTGATAGGACAACAAACAGGAAGCTTTAGCAGAATTTCGGGAAAGAAGAAAATAGGGATATGCAAGCACAATGGAGTAATAAAATGAAATATGTTAATAAAAATACATCTGTTGTATTTTTGTGTGTGAAGAAATGTAGATATGTGCAGAAAAAAGGGGCTTCTGTGACTAAAGCGAATGATAGACAAAGGCACATTGGAAAGGGGAGTGGGAATTGTATTATTTGGATATTTATAGTGAAAATGCATTTTTGTTATTTATGTCATTTTAAATACAAAAACAAAGAAATGTAAGGAAGTAAAATTTGATGAAATTTATTTTAATATATATCTAATTTTATAGTAGAATTTAGAGAGAATAACATTCTAATTTTTTCTAATATTTAGATTTCGGAACAAATATCTAGAAACAAGTTTTTTATGTCTTGATTTTTCTCATCTGTAAAATGGAAAATAATAAAAAATAAAATGTATTTTGTAGGGTCGGGTAATATCAGTGACATCATGCATATGCAGGTTTTGTTTTTCAAAATTGTGAAGTATTATAAGTTAATACACATTAACCACATTCTGATGCACCTTATTATTATGATGAGTTCTTGACAGCAACTATTCAGCCATTAATTTTTCCATATATTTTTGTGGAATTATACCTTCAGTTATGTAGCTTTAGTAAATTAAGAATAGAGTTTTTAAATATTCATACATTTTTCTTAAGATAAATATTTTTTGACGAATTACCTGAATTGTTATGGGAAAGTAGAAACTATTCAGAACTACAGCAGGACATTACTGTTTGGGAAAAATCTCTGTTCCCATTTTTTATTTCCACATCCGTAAGTAACTTTCTCTTCATTTTTCCCTCTGCCCTGCTGTAAATCATAGCAGAGAGATTTTTGGTACCATTGTTGTTTATTGTGACTAAGGGAAAATTTTTGTGATGTTGGGTCTCAAAGGAAAACACAGGTCTCCCTGTTCACTCATGTGCTTCTGTTGTAGGGTGGTCCCCCTCGCCTATGGGTCAACTGTCTGCTTTTCAGTTACCTGTGATCAACTGCAGGTCAAACACATTAAATAGAAAATTCCAGAGATAAATTATTCATAAGTTTTAAATACCTTTTATGATGGTACATTTTTATAATTGTTCAGTTTTAGAATTGGTCATTGTTCCAAATATGTATGTATAGGAAACCTAGTATTGGTAGGGTCATGTACTGTCTATGACATTATGCAGATTTTCTTGGAGCTTATCTCAGAGAATGAAGGCCATTTCCCTATTCCCTTTGGCCTCTCCTTAGGATCTCCGGCAGGCCCTGGAGTCTCTGAGCAGCACAGTCACTGCCTTTTCAGCCAGTGCCAAGAAGGTAGTGAACAGAGACTCCTGCATCTACGAGGCCATGGCTCTTCAGCAGCGGTACGAGGGGATGCTTCAAAGGGTGAAAGACAGACAGCTTCTACTGGAGAACCTGCTGGTCCACTGGCAGAGGTGAGCAGTGTATCTTCCTGAGTTACTGCCACAGTGAAATGAAAATTCTAGGTGAAATACTCTTTAAACGATGGGGAATAATCATCCCACATGCAAAGTGTGTGATCTTGTGCATCTACAACAGAGAGATCTTAATCTTCACTGTCAACAAAGATCCCTGAAAGTGAAAAAGTTGTCAGTGTGACTTCACATGTTATGCAGATGTAAGCATGTGTGAAAATGAAGGAATTTTGTGCCTGCATATCTAGGAATGACTCAACCAGCACTGGATTTTTTATAATGGTTCCTGTTGGGCCCTCCAACAAGATGAAAGGTTTTATCTTTAGTGTGATGATTTTGAATAAAATTGTTTCTTGTCTCTGCTTTCTTTAGGCTAGAGAAAGAACTGTCATCCTTTTTGACCTGGTTAGAGCGGTGTGAAGCCATAGCCAGCTCCCCAGAGATGGACATTTCTGCAGACAGAGTGAAAGTGGAAGGCGAACTTCAGTTAATACAGGTAAGTTGGAGGAGATGTGAGGAAGGAAAATGAAAGGCTTTTGCAATGGCTGCGCTGTCTTTAAAATAAATAAAATGCACCTTATCTCTTTATCCAAAACTTTGCTTTGGTTTTGTAATCCTTAAAGCATCATTGAAGGTCCAAGTTTAAATCCTGAAAAGAGAGCAACCCTGACCTGAGAGACAAAGTAACGATGAGAACTTTCTGATGATCTGATTTGATGGTGTGTTAGAAAATCTTGTAACAGTGTCTGGCATTTGAATGAAACTGATTGACCTGGCAGAGAGTTGAGAAAAGGGTGAGCAGAAACATAGAGGAAATGGGGTTGACTATTGGTTAACCTTTAGAACTGAAAATAGGTATGATCGCTCCACTTTTATCTTCACATCAATTTTTGGTAATAAAAAGAATTGCTTGATTGATTGATTATAGTGCTGGGGCTCAAACTCAGGGCCTCAAGCATGCTAAACAAGCACTCTACCACTGAGCCACATTTCTCGCCAATTAAAGGGTATTTTTAAGAGAAAAGAAGTACAATGTAGAAAGAAATAAAAATGATGATCATTTTAAAGCAAGACAAAAAGTGAATGAGCACAAACATGGATAAAGGTAGAAAGAGAAAGATTGCTAGTTTGTTGTATCCTTGAAGAAGCAAACTTTTTAAAGTAAATAATAATAATAATAGTTAGATATTCTTGAAGTTGTAAAGATAACTGATTTCAAGATATTAATAACTTGCTTGAAATGATTCTATTCTGTAAGAAAACTGAATAGGCAAAATTACTTCTTAAATAACATTTATTGTGTTACAGATTTACACCCCAACCATTTTCATCAACCTTTGTAATAGGCTTAAGAAGAAACTGAAGTCTTTTTGTTTTTATAATTGCTTTTCTTAAAACTCCAGCAGATGTGTCTGCATCCGCACCTTTGATTTTCTCTGTCTTTGACACTGAGAGCATCCATACCCCTGGTTGTCCTGCGTTTCTAGTTTATGAAACATGGATTCCAAATTCATCTTCCAAAAAGTCCCATCTCCAAAATTTGTAGTGCTAGAATATACACTGAGCTACATCTCCAACTCTTTTTATTTTGGAACAGGCTCTTGCTAAGTTGCCTAGGTGTACCTCAAATTTCTGACCCTTCTGCCTCAGCCACCCACTCCAGCAGCTGGGATTACAGGTGTGCACCACCGCCCCCATTCAGTCTAGTTCTTCCTTTCTTAAAAATGCAAAGTGGTGCAAAACAGGAAATCACAGCTCCTTTCCTTAAAAATGGCAAAGCATAGCTACAATAGTAAAACTTTACTCTTCCCTGTGTCTGTATGGAAATTAAGCAGATAAGAGTGAGAGGACCCAGAGAGGTCTACAAGACTCTATCACTTCCCACATCCAAACAGTGCATCATTATCAGCCAAACTGCATCTTCACTGAGAGCTGGCCATGGCGTGTACCTTCCCATCTTCCTGTGCCTCTTTTCTGTGTCCTCCTAAGCTTTAGGATCTTCTCTTTCATTGGCTTGGTATCACTTCTTCTGATACCTTTAGAGATTTTACTGTGTCATACATACTACCCCTCACTAGAAAAGGAAAGAGAGCATTTGGACTAGCATTGACTATCTGCCATGCCTCTCTTGTCATCTCAACACCATTTTATGTTGTTGCCCATGCATTTAAGTGTTTGTATTTTATCTCATATTTGGTAGGAACTACACTTTTATGTGCCTTCACAGCACCTAAGAGACTCAGGGCCTAACTCAATTTAAAAACTAAGTACTTCTGTTGCCTTGAGTCAAATTAAGAGCTCTTAAATTCCCCAGTTTCACCAAATAGAATCTTTAAATCTAGAGGATCACTATGTTCCTGATATCTAAAATTCCATCTTAGTTATTTTTGGATATGCATTGATTCTAGCTCATAGTTATTTTTTTTTCAATTCTCTTCACCTATTCACTTTCTTCATCCTAAAAGAAATTCACGACTTCCAACTTTACCTAACTTACAACACCTACTACAGAAAATTCATTCAGGTTTCCATAGCATTTTAAAAATTGCATTAAAAATGAAGTGAACATAGATGAAAACATCCAAGTAAGCTGCTTATGACTGTGAATGGCTTTGTTCTTTGTTTCTTGTGTTTTTGTTTCCTGTAATGTGCATATAAAATTTTTTTAAAATAAAGATTATTTTTAAAACTCGTGGAAGAAAGATCAAGTGGATTCATTTCTCAACTGAGTCATACAAACTCTCTTTTGGCCAATGAGCTCTATTTTGCAAGAGTGTTCAGCCTTCAGATAACAGCCCCTGCCTTTTCTGGCCTGGCTGTTGAGTTGTGTTGGCTAAGGTCTATGCTCTGTTCTGCTTCCTTCAGGCCCTGCAGAATGAAGTCATTTCCCAGGCCTCCTCCTACAGCAACCTCTTACAACTGAAGGAATCACTGTTCTCAGTTGCCTCCAAAGATGATGTGAAAATGATGATACTGCATTTGGAGCAGTTGGATGAGAGATGGAGGGATTTACCACAGATAATTAGCAAAAGGTTGGTTCCAAAAAATCGTCTAATATTGTTCATTTGTTTTCAAAAGGTGAGTATATAGATGAAGAAAAAATAGTTTTGTTTATTTTTATTTAACTCAGTCATTCAGGGGATAACTACAGAGTGGGGAAAATGCTTTATTTGTCATTTTTAAAATCAAAGTCCTCAAAAATGAGCCTTGTCAATGATTCTCAATTCAATACTTTAACTTTCCACCTAGGGAAAATGATGAAAGTAATTGAAGTATTAAAGACAATAGGATTGATAATGTTTGGAGTATTAATCCTGAGCAGTTTGTGTACCAGAGAACAATGGTAACTAAAATTTTGCCTCACATGATGTTTACCAACCAGAAGCAGTTTGTAACCATCAGCTACTTCATTTAATTCCAACATAGATCTTGGAGGGAGTAAGTGAAGTCATCATTATTTTAAACAGAAGAGAAAATAGATTTAATCTTCATTAACTAGACAGCAGTTAGCAGCTAGCATCGATAGTTTTCTAATTAAAAACAGAAATGGTTTTCTCTTTAAATTGGTATTACCAGTGTGATCTTGTATTCGACCTTCCTGACTGTTTTAAACATTCGTTCATTTTTGAAAAGATTTATTGAGTTTTATGAAATGAATAGAGCATTCTTTTTTACTTAATTTTAAAGGGAATAAAACAGAGCAATAAAATGAGTCAAAACAGTGATAAAACAGTAGGAAATCTACAATAGTTACTACATTGCATATTATTGTCTTCTAAATAGTTGCTTGGCTTTAGGCTTGCAAAGTCAAACAAACAATATAGTACTTCCCAATCAGCTGGTTGCTCACTGGAGTGGAGGATAGGGAGGCGCTGGTCTCCTCTCCCCAACCCACACTCTGGGCAACTTACAGACAGGGGCTTAGCATCCTTCTTTGTTCTCCCTGATCTGCACTCTGACTACAACAGAGCATTCTTCACTATGTTATGGATCACACTACTTTCATGGAGCTGGTATTTATTCCAGTGCTTATTCCTTCATATATTCAATCAATCAACAAATGTTTATTAGTACCAAGCAAATGAGAGGTGAGCACAGAGCAGCAATATAGGGACAAAGTAAAGAGGGACATTGGAACAGGTCCAGGAAAGCGCAGATGGGTCTGATGTCAACCCTTGAATGATGAACAATTTTCTATAAGACAGAATTTTTTGTCTACTTCAAAGAAGGAAAGTGAAGGACTTTCAAAGTGTTGCAAATAATGAAGGCATTCAAAATATAATACCTTCAGGGCCAAGGATATAGCTCAGTGGCACGAGCAACTACCTGGCAAGCAAGAGGTCATGAGTTCGATCGATGCCTGGTACAAAAAAAAAAAAGATTTGTCAAAATAGAATACATTCATGTACAAATAATGTGCAGATGTTGTAAAGATTAAAACATGGAAGTCAATTTAAAACCTAGGACTACAATTAAAATGTGTCAATCAAAAGTTAAAAATAAATAAAATAAAAGAGATTAAAAAGTTGAACTCTGAACTCAAACTACTATAATCAATATTAATATTTGGTTAAAGTATTATTGTAATACCAGCTTTTGATTCTGATCTCCAACCACCTATTATTAATCGAGTAATTTATTAACTGCATAAGCATTGATGGATCCCTGACCACAACCTGGACACTTTTCCAGGTACTGGAGACACAAAGAAAAGTCTTTGCTCTTGTGGAATGGGGCGTGGGCAGGAAGCGGCTGGAGGAGACAACTGTGTAATTAAACAGATGGGGGCGGTAAGAGCACATCAGGCGGTGTTAAGTACTATGACCATAGGATGTCCTGTCAGGGGCAGCAGGGCAAGGCTGCTTTGTGAGTGCTGCACAGGAGCAGGCCCAGGGGACTGTAGGACCAGCACACAGGGAGCACAAGGCCAGGGCTCTCAGAATGAGCTGCACAATCAGGCAACAGAGAGGGAGGGCCGGTGATAGTGTGGAATAGAGCTGTCAAATGAGGCCAGAGAAGCAGGTGATACAGGATCCCTTGGCGGCTGTGATCACATTTTGGGGATTTTGCTTTCCTGAGTGCAATAGGAAGCTGCCTCAGTGCTGAAGTATGACGGAATGCTCTCATGCCACTGTACCTTCTCTGAATATGCTCTTGAGTAAATGATAAGGAGGCAAAGGCAGCAGGCAGGAAGCCAGCTTGGGAGCAGTTGGAGGCCAGGCAAGAGGCGATGGGGGGGAGAATGTGGATTAGAGCACCTGTTTTAGTTACTTTTTCATCGCTGAGACACAGTACTTGACTCACAACTTAAAGGAAGAGAGGTCTTTAGAGGATTCAGTGAAAAAAGCAGGAAGGGCAGGTACAAGGGTCTGGAGAAGGAAAGTTCACATCATGGTGTGGAGAAGGCAGAGCACAAAGGAAGAAGTCAGGGCAGGACACATACGATGTATCCTTCCAAGTCATGCCCTCATACCCGCCCCTACCAACTCACCCCCAACAGCAATCCAGCTATGAACTCATAAGTGGACGAATCTACAGGTGACTGTGACACCCCCATGACCCAATCACCCTCCAAAAACCCCACCTCTAAACATGAGACTTTTGGAAGACATTGCAGACCTAGACTACAACAACACAGAAACTATGTCCACAGCAGCAGAGGTGCTGAGGGGAGGGAAATGCAGAGATGGGATGTGGGGTTGCAGGAACAGACTGAGAAAGAAACACTCCTTGATCATCAGGGTGTATGATGTCGTGTTAACTCAGACAGGGGAAATCATGAGAAAAACAGGTGTTGAGAAGCAAGAACTATCAAGAGTTCTAGCCTGCTACTGTATATAACAACATCACTTTACCCCTGGAATAAGCTTAACTCCCAAAATATATCTCTAACCCTCGGTGTTTTCTAGAGTGGCATTTTAACTTTAGCACCTTTCTCCACGTAGGATTAACTTCCTCCAGTCTGTGGTTGCTGAGCACCAGCAATTTGATGAGCTGTTACTCTC
>RJWT010021803.1:0-17444 GCA_004365215.1 Cuniculus paca | reverse complement strand
GGAAAGTAGCAAGAAAAAACTACTTCATACATATGGAAAGGAAAAATAAAACCAAAAGAACCCTAAAACAATGACAGAACTTACCAAAGATGAAAGCGACGCCTGGGGATCTAGCTCAGTGGCCTAAGCACCTGCCTGGCAAGCACAAGATCTTGAGTTCAATCCCCGGTGTCACAAAAAAAAAAAAAAAAGATGAAAGTGAGAGTAGCCTATGTGTCTTGACACTGTCATGTCATCACTAGCCACAGAAATGTGATTAGAATCCAGGTCTCCTAGTATCAGCATTGAGTTTTCTCACATGTCAATAGTTCATGAATTTAGTGGTAGAGGTGAATGGAGAATTGGAAAAAAGCAGAAAGATGAATATTCTCATAAAGCACTCCAATTTAGTTCAGTGAGCTTCTCTGTGATGCCTTCAGCATCGAGGGGCAAAAAGTCCCACATCTGGAGTCCTTTCCCTCACAGCAAGTGCTGCCTTCAAAGCAACTTAATTTTTTTCTAACTTGAAAATCTAACAATGATGTTGCAGCAAGTGTGGCCAGTCAACATTTTTTTCAGAGATGAAAGTTTTCCAAAAGTGGAATAAAGACCAAAACATATTTTCCTTTTCTCTAAAGCAAAAAAGAGAGGGGACTGATAGAAATAAAATGACAGTACTATAGGTATATGATAATTGAAGTCTGCTGTAACAAAATACCTTAAACTGAGTGGCAGTTTATAAACAACAGAAATTTATTACTCACAGTCTACATCTGGAAAGTCCAAATCAAGGTGGGAGAAGTTCTGGTGTCTGGTGTATAGTAAGGACTTCTTCCTCATAATAGGCACCTTTTATAAATCTACTTACGGTAGAAGAGGCAAGCAAGCCCCTTCAGGCCTGTTTTACAAGGGCACAAATTGCACACACAAGGGCTCTGCTCCCTTAGCCACACGCTAAAGGCGCCACCTTTTAATACTTAATACTGGAGGGACACAAGTTTGGGGGACACAGACTTTCTAACCACAGCAACAAAAGCCAGTGAGCAAATATTTTCTGAACTTAATTTACTTAGAGTGTTTTTTTAATTATCAAGAACTAATATGATTTACCTCATTTCTACATTTTAAAAATCACTGTCAGAGCCGGGCATGTAATCCCATCAGCCTCACTCCTGTAATCCCATCACTTAGGAGGCTGAGGCAGGAGGATCATTGCAAGTTCAAGACCAGCCTGGGTTACAAAGTGAACCCAAGGCCAGCCTGAACTGCAACAGTGAGATCCTGTCTCAAAAAGACAAAAATAATAACAATAAAAATAAAATAAAAATCACTGTCAGGAAAACATTAATGAACTTTAAACAAACAGCATACAGAAACCCAGGACTCAGCAAACCAAACAGAAAGTATTGCAAATTGCATCCATTCAATCACATTGTTCTAGTGTGATTCACATTTTTAAAATTATTTTAACCACCTTTACTGGATTCATCATGTCTTGAATTTTATTCGGGTTCTTTCACTGACTTAGCTTTAATGCATAGACATCTTGAGGTCAGAACCTCAAAAACCATCATTACACACCACTAAATTAAAGTAATGATACTTTCCCACTTTTTATTGAAATTTTATTTATGGCTTAAATTTTAAAATGAGTTATCAAGGGCAGTACTCAAAAATCAGCAGAGTATCATTTTAATTAAAAACATCACAATGTCACCTTTATGACACTAGATGGCAGCAGATAATTAGGAGGGCCAAAAGGTTAACTCGAGTTATCCTACAAATATTAGCGCTGGGGGAAGTAGAGTTAATAGTAATATTTGAGAAAGAGAACTTGAACTACTTGGCTGACTCTTGAACATATTTCAACATATATCACTTGTTTCTTCATCCAACAAACACTGACAGGTTATTAAACAAATACCTAATTGTATAATGAGGTGCTATCAGAGTATGCTGATGTTCAGTCGAGCCCTTTCAAATGATTTGACAATCCTCAGATCCCAAGGGCAGACTTAATTTGTTGCTCTTGTACATGAAACAACTACTGTTTGGTCTTTGAGGACTCAGTTTTTACAAACTTTGATACATAGTAAATTCTTAAATTTTATACTCAGCTACTTGCTGGTCTTCAATCCTAATATGCAACCTCGTGGCTCTATAGTTTACAGATCCTATTCTTTATATGTTGAATGGTGCCACAACCTCTTTGCAGACACGTGTGTATGTACCACCCTTTCAAAAGCCTTCTCTTTACCAAGCCTTCAGAGTCCATTTGAACTTTGTCTTTTAAGTTTCCACAATGTACTGAGAATACCTATCATAATAGGAAGTCATGTTACATTTGACTGCCTTCTCTACTAGACTATTGGCATATTTTGGCACATTCAGCAAAGCTTTTCTCACATTGCAAGCTTTCTATAAGATTTTGTTGACTGACTTAGGTGTGTTATTGGAAATCAAGAATCCGTTTAGAGGTTTGATTATGGCTTACAAATACAGATGCCAATATCTCATAATGTTGTGTGGTAGCCTACAGATAAGACTTACCAATTTACCAATAAGCTAAAGGTTCCTCCAACACAGATCCAAAGTTCATTATAATAAATTGTTATATAACACTAATACTCAAAAATATGGTGAAGAAGATAAACAGAAGAGAGGTAGAAAGAGAATAAAAAGGAGAAGGGAAGTAAAAGGAGGAAAAGAGGAAGAAAGAAGAGGATCACTATGCCAGTCACTATTCTAAGCACCTACTCAGTTGTCCTCACAAATTTGTGACAGATACAACAAATATTCCTATTTGATACAAGAAGCTCTTAAAACTTACAAAACTTGATCAAAGTCACAGACAATAGGCAATGGGATGTGCAAAGATGCCACTGACCTTTAACTTTGTCTGAAGACTACTACTGGGCTAATTCAACACTCAATCTACTTGTTATACAAACAATAGGTAGATCTTTGTAATGTCTTGGTTTGTCTATCCTATAGCTTTAGGAATAGGAGAACTCAAGTAAAATAATACAGAACCATCACAGAGTACTTCTAAATTACACTGTATTAGAAATCTTTGCCAAAGTTGATATGGATTATGAAATTGAATGCTGATAACATGGTACATAGTTGGTAAAGCATACAAATGCTGGGAGGGAGTTGAGAGAAGGAAAACAACTAGTAAATGTCTGCTAGAGGAATCATGAAAAATAAAGTAGAAGGAAAAGAAAAAGAGTTATGAATATATGCTAATGGTTGATTATCTCGCTTACCCATATATGATAGAAAGTATTACATATAGAGTTCACTGACTTATTTGTGCAGTGGAATGACTACAGATAAAGACAATACAATAATGTGTTGCCCATTTCAAAAAGCAAGAAGAAAGGATTTTAAATGTTTTCAACAAAAAGCAACAGTGTTTGCATAAATAAATACGTTTAACCTGATTTAAATAGTATACAATGTATGCATGCAACAAAGTATTACAAGGTGTCTCAAAAATATGTATAATTTTAATATCACTATGTATCAGTTATAAAACAAATTTAATTTGAAAAAGGAACACTCAATGGCAAGGTGTATTAGTCGTCTGCTGCATAACAACTCCTCCAAACTTCACAATTTAAGCATGCATTATCTCACAGAGTTTCTGTGAGTGAAAAATTTGGGGCTGGGAGCAATTTAGCTAAATGGTCTGGGCCAATGTCTCTCAAAAGAATGTAGTTAAGCTGTCCCCTGGGGCAGACTTTAACTCAAGATTTGGAAGATCTTCTTTAAGATGGTCCTTTACATGACTGTTAGGAAAACTCAGTTTGTCACTACAGACCTATCCATAAAACTCTTCTGTGTTCTAACAAAATGGTACCTGACTTCTCCCAAGCAAGTAATCCAGAGAAAAAGCAATCAGAAAACCAGGCTGTTATTTATATCCTAGTATCCAAAATCATACACTATCATTTGCTTTTTTTCTTTCTTTCTTTCTTATTCCCTAGACACAAGTCACTAAGTCTAGCCAACACACAAGCGGAAGTTATTGGACCACGTTTTTTGTTGGGAACATCGAAGAGTTTATGGACATACTTTACCACACAAGACAAAAACATAGCTCTATGCATTTTCAAATATGATGAAAGCATGACCATCGAAATAAAATTTCAACAGATATATTAAAAGGCCAAGTTAAAAAAATTACTCTCAAAGTTAGAGATGACTTGTATGAGAAAAATACAACTTTAATTCAGAAGCTAAACCTTCCAACTAACTGGAATTTCAGGAAAAAAGAACAAGAAAAATAGAATGGGGAATAATTAAAGGAAAACGTTTACCACAACCAAAGTACACAAATCTCCAACTTCAAAAAATGTTCCCTACTGTCAAGCACAATGTACGAAAAATGACCCACACCAATGCACACAAATACCAGGAATAAAGAGAAGATCCTAAAAGCTTCCAAATGAAAATACAGGTATTGTGCAAAGAACCAGGAAAAGGATGACATGGAACTTGTCAACGGCACATCTAGGGAAAAAATGAGGCAATGTCTTCCAATTTGAGAGAATACAATGATTGTCTTAATTCTGTAATCATGTGAATTATTTGCTGTGGACTGGGTTCCACCCTCTTTATTTGTATGTTGAATCACTAACTGTGTGCTGGTATTGGGGGATGGAGGTCTACGGGACATAATTACAGTTTGAGATGACGTCATGACCCCCATGATGGGATTAGTGTCCTTGGAAGGAACATTTGAGACATTGCTCTCTCTCTTTCCTAACCATGTGAAGTCACAGCAAGAAGGTGGCAGTCTATAGGATACTCACTGAACAGTGACTGTGTTGGCACAGTGATTTCAAACTTTCAGCCTCCAGAACTGTGAGAAATAAATTTGTGTTGTTTAAGACACCCAACGTATGTTTTTGTTTTCATTTGGTTTTTGTTTGTTTTATAGCAGCTCTATTTGACTAAGATATTATTAATCATGTGCGAGGGCAAAATGAAAAAATAGTTTTACACATAAAAGATCTTAAAAATGTGTGTTCCGTGTTCCCTTTCATAGGATCTTCTAAAGAATGGGTTTCATTAAATGAGAAAATGACAAAAGAGAAAAAAAAAACATAGCAAGAAGCAGGAGATTAGACACACAAAATCTATAATCAGGTCTCAGGTCAAGAGCTGCACAACTGTATTGTTTTAGACTAAAACATTCCAAATTGAAGGAGAATGAGGAGGTCTGGAAAAAAACAATGTAAAAGACAAATTATCTGACATATTTTGCCATGCATATAGTTGAAGATGGAAAGAATTTGTAATATATACATAAAAATGAAACAAACTGAAATGTGACAATTTTAACAGAAATGCAAAAAGGTATATGAAAAATAATCATAATACATTCTGTGGCTCAAATTAAACAATATTTACATAATTTAAATGAGGTTCTGAACATAATAAACAAGCATTCATTAGGAAAATTATTGCAATGGGTTTTTTGTTTTTATTAAAAGTTTCCAAGCAGGAACCATCTGGGATTTGAGGTGGAGACCAAAAACATTTATATTTTATTAAGTTCTTCAGATGTTTGTAAAGATTAGACAAGTTTAGAAACTACTGGTGTAAAAAATACTAAAGAAGAAAAACATTTTCATACTTAAGTGTTAATTTTTCTCTAAAATTATTAGACATGGTTTTCCAATCTTCTGCAATAAACCTACTTTTTACCCCTTGGTGCTAGAATCATCCACATTTTATAGAATCATGGTTGGAGGAAGAAGAAAATTTTTTACAAGCAAACCTTGAGTGAAATTTTGAGTCCCATGTAATGCTTTTCTCATATTTATACACAAGACTGGTAATCTGCTCTCTAGCAGTACTAAGGAAAGAATAAAAGGAAATTACTGAAAGTGTAGTAAAATAGACTGAAACTAAGGAATTTTCTTGATATTGAGACATTTTAAAACACTAACATGGTTTTCCAGGGATGTTACGAAATATTCACCTTCAAGTTGTTAGAAAACTATCCCATGATGTCTGGGTTTAAACAAGTCTGATAGAAAGAAGATGATTGGGAAGGCTGAATATATTCATTCATTTCTTCAGTAATTATTGATTTACTCTTATGTACCTCATACTATACAAAGTGTTAAACATTTAAGATGGTATTTTTGAAATGTATTTGATTATGGAACATTTCTTAAGTGAAAATATGTAACTAGACCTTCAGAAAGAGGAAATTCTAGTATATGATGTTTATTTCATAAAAAGAAATAGAAAAACATCTCATTAATTGTTGAAAGAAAATGTACTATCATATTCATTAACAAAACATACCAAGCTTAGGAAAAACAACTTTACTTTATAATTTATTATAAAATATGATATGCATTTAAAAATTTATAAACATTTTTATTGAAGAATCAACTTTTTCAGAATTTGTAAGAATTCATCAAAGTGATCAGATACAAGACAAATATAACAATCAACACTTTTATTTTCTATAATAAGTTAGAAGGTGTAATGGGAGAAATGGACTAGGGATCTGTTCTCTATAGCAGTCAAAACAATGAAATATCAGTCAATAAGATTACAGAAAACCCTACCTCTATGGAGAACCTAGTCGTAATCTACTGAAATATATCAAAGAATGAATGGAAAATTCCTATAGTGGAAGACAGTATTGTAAAGATGTCTGTTGCCATACGTAATAGATACAATGTAATTTTAAATAAATTTCCACAAGTCTAAATATTGTGTACGTCAGTTTATCTTAAAGGAGGGGAGGTTTATTTGGGCAAGTGGTTTCAGAGGTATCAGACCATGGCTGGTTACTTTGCTTTGGGCCTGGAGAAGCACAGTACACTATGGCAGCAGCACATGATGAAGGAGACTCTTACCTCACAGTGACTAGGAAGCCAATAGAGAGAGAGGAAGAGCCAAGGTCCCAAAACCAACTCCACAGGTATATCTTCCTTACACTCGGCTCACCTTCTAAAGGTTTTACCAAGTACCAATAGCTCCATAGGCTGGCAAACAATCCTCTAACACATAGGCTTTCAAAAGATATTTAAGATCCAAACCATAAAGGACAAGTAGGTAAGTTCATATAACATATAATAAATATATTAAAATATTCAAATATAGATGGCCATAGAAGTTTAACTTCTTTCCCTCCCAAATTCCACCTAAAATGTCATTAAATGAGTTCTTTAAAAAGATAAATTCACAAAATCAAGGGGTGAAATCGAAAACACCAACTACAAAAAATACCAACAAACTTCTAGAAGATGGAAAACAGCGAGATAGTAACAGAAAAGAGCAAGATGCTATAAATTCAGATGAGTTGATTTACCTCACTCCACCCCTAGTAGGTTCAAAATATGAAGGAACTAAATGCCCTAGTTGTGAAAATTTTAACAACTAATTGCTTATAATGAAGTCTACCAATCTAATAGTAACACTCAGCCTTTTCAGTGCTTCATTTTAAAATAGAATGTGGGTTGGGAGTATTGATTTATGGTAGCAAATTTGCCTGGCATGTGCAAGGGTTTGAGTTCTATCCCCAGCACTAAAAACAAAACAAAAAGAAATACTAACAAAAACCTATAAAATATATCAACTTATAAATTTAAGTTTAATTTATAAATTTATAAACTATAAAATATAATATTTATAATAATATTTATGAAATATGACTGAGTCACCAGTAATTAGAGGAAAACTTCTAACGCACAATACTGAAATGAGTAAAACAGAGGTAGGGTGCAGGGAATCTAACTCTAATGACAGAAAAATAAATGAAAAGAACATTCAGACATTTTGTTATGCTTCTTAGTGAGGAAAGGCAAAATATTGCATATGATTTATGAACAGGATGTTATTTTTTTCAAGGTAATAATCAGAGATCAAAAAATACCTTGATAAAACTTAAAGTATTATCATAAAAATTAAATATTCAATAATAGGACTGGACTAATAAGTTCCAGATAACACAGCAAAGAAAAGATTAAAAAGAGGAACTATAGTGAAGAAATAAAAAAAAAGCAACATAGGAGGTATACCATCTGACTACTAAGAATTCTAGAAAAGAGAAAGTGGCAGAAAATGCAATTTTCTATAGGAAAGGAATGTCCAGATTAAAAAATAAATTGAGCACCTAGGAGCAAAAAGAAAGAAAAAAAAACACTTATTAAATTCCAGTATTAAAACCATAAAATGATGGTATACTTATAGAGTCTAGATGCTTATAGAGAAAACCAGATTACTCATAAGTAAATGAAGCAATAGATTGGGGTAATTTAAAGATGGTGACAATTGATTTAGGCAATAACCATCAAAGAATCCTGAATTTTTCATGAGAGTAACTTAGAGGCAGAATAATTATATGGTCAAGTATTTTCCCATATACCATTCTATTAATCTTAAGAAGAAAAATAATTTATAGTGCAGAAATATGCAGACATCATATAGATCAAGTGCTCAAAGCTAACATCACAAATACAAGGACAAACTGATATCATGTACCTCCTGATGAGATGTACTGAGGACATGTCAATATTTATATAATTGTCCTGCAAAATAAAATATAATATAAGCATGAGGAAATATCAGACAACTCCAAAATAAGAGTCATTCTATAAAACACCTGGCTTGTGGTTTTTAAAATGTCAGTATCATGAAAGCCAAAAAAAAAAGTCTATGGAACCATTCCAGATTAAAGAACATAAAAAATATGAGAACAAAGTGCAGTGTTGCAGGACAAAAATCAAGGTGTCAGCTGGATCTGTGACGTCATCTAGAGTTCAAAGTGCTCTTACAAGCTCATTCGAGTTGTTGACTGAAGTTAATTCCTTGAGGTTGTTTGACATCCTTGTTTTCTGGCTAGTTATTAGTCCAGCACAGAGAGCTCAACTAATTGTGTAAGGCCCAAAAGTGAATATCTACCTTTTGATTAACTCAAAGTCAATCAATTAATACCTTAAAGGTATATTACCACTTTTTCAGTTGAGAGCTAAAAAGAAGGCAAAGCGTTAGAGAGGGATGCTCTTTGTCTAGCACAGGATAAAGCAAATTTTCACCTTGTAAGGGGTGGGGGCTCAATGGCAAGGCCCTGAGAGTAGCCACTCGTTGTTGAGCAGTCCTGGGCTAATGACTGGCAATAAAACAAGGATACACCTAGGAAACATTATTTTTAAATGGTACTCCATCACAATATTTACATTTTAGGGATTTCCAGGAAGATGGTGGAGCAGTAACCAGCAATAAATCACTCTCTCCAAGGTTTGGAATCCAAATACAGAAAAAATAACAACTTGGAGAAGAAAAAAAAGGATGGAGGTGGATTCTAAGGATCTGATGGGAAAATTGGAGCCTATACAGGAATTGAAGAGTCAGAATGCAACACAGAAGAAAGGAAGGGGCAATCTGCACTTTTTTTCCCTGGCATGACTCTTGGCAGAAAGAAGATTCTCTGTGGAGAAATAGTGAAAGCACATGACCCCAGAGGCCTGCAGGGAGAAACTTAGCAGTGGAACAGAGCAGTGGGTGTCGTGCTGTACAACAACTGATGAGTGATCCCAGTCCAAACATATTCCATGTCTCCTGGACAGGGTGCCTGGTTGGACACCATTTTAGAGAGGGATCAGCTGAACTTGGGACTCAGGGCCATTGTAAATTGGCTTCATCTCAGGGTGCCCAGTGTTAAACTCCCACAGCCACTGGATGAGGGACATCCATGAGAGATGTCTATGATCAGGGAGCTGTGGTCAGTCTGGGAAGACACACTTAGTGTGCTATAAGTTAAACAACTCGGGCCCTACCTCCATGAGCAGAGGCCAGGTTCAGTCTGAGTTTCTGTGGATTTGAAAGTCCCAAACTGTCACACTGCCCACATCCCACTGCCAACTTGCTGGGATTATCCACAACAGATAACAATAATGGTTTGTGGGATCAAGCTACCTTCCTTGTCTATCCAACAAAGCAGAGTCACACCTTGAATTAGACACTACCAGAAGATAACGACATGCTTGAAATAACAAAGAAATTTCTTTCTCTGTTTTTTTTTCTTTGCTATTTGTCTTTTTAAAATTTTGTGTTTAGTGGGTTTTTTATGGGTTTTTTTGTGAACGTGAACACTATTTTCAGTTTTCTTTTTTGTTTTGTTCTTGTTTTTGTTTTCTCCTTCTTTCCTTATCTCCTGTATTCTTCACTACTTTCCTGAGGCTTGCGTAATCTGTCCTCAAGTCTTGCTTCTAATCTCTTTTTCTTCCTTCATTTATTACTTCTTCTTCCTTTTAAATGTTTCCCCCAACATAAAATTTCTCTATCAAGTGAATATTTATTGTATATAATTTTCTGATTTGTCTTAGATTTTGTTAAATAACTATAAACCTCATACCTAGAGTTAAAGGTGGAAAATTATTAATCATAACATTTTGTCATTTCCCATTTTTCAGTTTGATATATTGTTATTATTGATTGTACTACTTTACCCAAGGTGACATACTTGTAATCAATTGATCTTCCTTGTATACCAATACCTAGATTGTCTATGCTTCATTAAAAAAATATAATATAGGGTCAAAGAACTGGGTACTAGGCTAAACAAGCAGCAATCTTTCATCCTTAATGAATTGAAGAGTCAAAATTATGGGACAGCTTCAAAAGCCAAAAACCAGCAATGTCTACAAGACATCTATTAAAAAGTAGTCATTTCTTTAAGAGGTCTCGATACCAGTAATAAAGTTACCTATCATAAGCAATTTACAATCCTCAATGCAGAAAGCAAGCAAACAAAAAAAGAAAATATAAAATGAGAAAACATGGAACCAAGCTGCAGCCCAACAGGCCCAGCTTGCCCAAGGTAAATCTATGAGGCATTAAGGTGCAAGAAAACAAAAGCCACCCATCTGAACTTTCTGAAATGGTAGTTGTGGAAGTAATAGAGCACATGAATAAATTTCTTAACCAAACCAAAACAGAAATAAATACACAGATAATTAAAGAAATGATAACCATAATAAAGGAAATAAACTGAAACTAGAGTAGATACAGATTTTTAAAAATAGAGAGCTAGAAGAAACAGGAAAACCATGAATGCCCCACATAGAAATGCATGCCATAAAACAAATTCAAACAGATATCCAGGAGATCAAAAATTCTATTGAAAGTATATGCAGCAGAATCAGCCAATGTGGAGAGTACACCAGATCTAGAAGATAGGGTAGTGTTTGGCAATTATCAAATGAAAGACTTCTTAAAAATAGCAAGGGACTATTAAAATATCAATCCAACAAATGCCAGATGATGCAAAAAAGAATAATGTAAGATTAATTGGAATCAATGAAAAATCAGAACATGGCACAAAGGACATAAAATATTCTTCAAAACATAATAGCAGAAAATTTTCTAAGCATGGAAAAAGAATTTGACATGCAGATAAATGAACCATGTAGAACTTGTTAGCCATGACCAGAGGGGGGGCGGGGAACACTACACCAAGGCATATAATAGTCAAGATTCCACAACTTCAACCCAAGAATGGATTACTAAAAGCTGTTAGAGAGGCCATGCACAGGCCGCCAGCGGTGGGGGGGACATTCAGACCCCAAACTTTCCCTGTGAGTCAGCACCATTCACGGACTGTGGAGGAAGAGAACGAGGGTTCACCAAGAAGCAAGCCCTCCCTGTGAACCAGTGCCATGCATGGGCCACCACCAGTGGGGGGACAGGCAGACCCCAGTCCCTCCCAGTGCATGGGCTGGGAAACAAGAAGAGCCAACTCCCACTGCCATAAGTAACCGACTGATCCAGAGAAAACACAGGCTGTGGTATTAGCTATTGAGGTGAAATGCAATTTGATGCTCGTGGTGTTTTGGTGTATCACTGACCTTGCAGGTCTAGGGCCAGTGGTCTGATCATCTATTCAGAGGATGATGGCATGCAGTGTGGCATCTAGGGGGGGATCTCTTTCTGAAGGTGGTGCCATTGTTGATTCCCTTTGTCTTGTTTTGAAGTCCTGCGTCATTTTCATTGTTTTGTTGGGTTGGGTTTTATTCTGTTTTGTTTTGTTAGATTTTGTTATATATGATGGCATAGGCAGCTATTTCAAAGATAGCAAGATGTATTTTGGTAGCCATTTTGGATTTACTGTTGTCTTGTTTTGAAGTCCTTTATTGCATTCATTGTTTTGTTTTTATTGGTTCTATTCTGTTCTGTTCTGCTTGAATTTTACTATGTCTGTGGGTATCTGCAGCTATTTTGAAGACTGCAGGAGGCATTATGGTAAGTATTGTTGATTTTGTATTGTTTTGAAGTCCTGTGTCACTTACACTGGTTTTTTTTTAATTGGTTTTATTCTGTTTTATTTTGCTTGATTTTATCTTCTTTAAAATAAAAAAAAAGCTGTTAGAGAAAACAGAAAAGTCAACTATAAAGGAAAATCCATCAGAATAATAGCAGATTTCTCAACACAAACCCTCAAGTCAAGGAGAGCTTGGAGTGAAGTATTTCAAACCCTGAAAGAAAACAACCTCCATCTCAGCTTGATGTACCTCAAAAAACTATCTTTCAAAACTGATGGAGAAATAAGATGCTACCATGATAAAGAACAGCTGAAGAACTTCAGAACAACCAAATCAGCAATCCAAAAGTTGTAAAGGATAGTCTAGAAGAAGACAATGAAGACAACAATTTCAAGAATCCCAATATAATGAATTAACCAAGCAAGGCAAGCAATTAAATAGAAGGGAAACGAAAGGGAACCAAAAACAGGAAAATAATATAATGACAAGGATAGGGCATGAGCTGAATGCATGCACAGCAAACTCTACCCAGCTGTGCAGCTCAGGACCTCACGTGTAACCTGGTTGAGCCCCGCCCAGCCTCCCCAAACAACCAGGCACCTTGGGAGCATCCCTGGGGTCCTTCCTGGCCCTGACAGCAAGCCCAAGCAGTGGGGCAGCTTCAGTGGTGGAGCTGAAGCGAATTCTACCTAGTAGAGCAGCTTCGGGACCTCTAGCGCAACCTTGTGGGGCCCTGCTCAGCAACCTCAAGCAACTGGAGAGCCTTGGCATACAAAGTGGGGCATGCTGAAGGTCCACCCAGCGTACCCCCCCCACTTAGGGAGCCTTGGAGTGCCCCTAGGGACCCAGTAAAGCCCTCCTAATGACCCCCTCTCAAAGGGGGAAACTCCCTGCAGGACAGACAGCCATCCTCAACCCAGGAAACAACTGAGACTTTGCATTCTGCTGCCATAGGGAAATACAGGAAAGTGACAAAATGATAAGGATAATTAATACTTATCAGTTATAACTACCAATGAGAATGGTCTCAACTTACCAATCAAAAGAAACAGACTGGCAGAATAGATCAAGAAACAAGATCCAACAATATGCTGCATACAAGAAACACATTTGATTCAAACAGAAGTTCATATACTGAAAGTCAAGGATGGAAAATAATACGTCATCAACAGAAACCCAGAAAAAATCAGGGATAGCTATTCTACAGAGTCACCCCACAGAATGTATACACACTTCAGGAAAAGAAAAATTGTATAAACATTTTAATACTAAACTTATTGAGATATCATGAGATTAATACATGTTACCTTTGGCCTCTACAATTACAAGAGATGCTCAAGGTGGTGGCCATTAGCTTCCAGACATGTACAAGTACAGCAAACTGCTCTTTGGGTAACCTTGGTCATTGAGATTGCTGCATATGCATTATAAATTTCTTCTCTAAGAGCTGGCAGCACAGTGGGGCTTTCTGCAATATACAACATATCCTATACAAGGATAACACCACCTTTTGAAAAAACATGATACCTTTTTTTTTCTTTTTGAGGCAGAATTTCAGTATGCAGTTCAGGCTGCCCTTAAACTCACTTTGTAGCCCAAGATACCTTCACTCTCCCAGCAATCCTCCTGCATCAGCCTCCTAAGTGCTGGAAATACACACATGTGCCACACTGGCCAGCATCATATACTTTTTCTTTTCCTGAAGTATGTATGTACTTGCAGACTTGTACTTGCAGGCAAAGTGGACTTGAAGCCAACACTGATCAGAAGAGACAAAGAAGGCCACTACATACTTGCCAAAGGATAAATTCAAGAGAAAAAGTTAAATTCATTTTTTATTATTCCTGAAAGTCCAATTCTCCTCTTAGGAAAAGATATTTTATCATGTTTAAACACATGTCAGATTCTAAAATTCCCTGGACCCAATCCTTTTCCTGCTTATGGGAAGCAATTACTAACTCCTCTTGGTGGAAATCTTTTTTAAACTATACTCATAATTATTCTGTTGATTTTTTATTTGAACCATGCATACTTAATTGTCTCTTTGACTTTGTCTCCTCCAGACTTACAGCTATACGCCCACCCAAGATGAAACTGCCTGGTGTCTATTGCGGGCCTTTAGATAGGCCCTCTGTAGAATATCTCTGACTGCTGATCAGCAACTATGACCCCTTTCAGCCTGAAGAAGCCAGATCAGTCATCACTCATTTCTCCCTCATGGCAGTTCAGGATACTTCTTCAGAGGGGGGAACGTTACAAGCAGCTGAGTTAGAAACATTATAGGCAGTCAGATAGGGCCAGGCCCCCGAGAAAATGGACACAGGACCAGATGTCTTGTGACCTTGGATGAGACAGACACCTTCTGCTGTAAGCCAGATCTCAAGACAAAGCAAAACAAATACAACCACACCCTAAGTAGAAACATCAGAGATTGACATTCTAAATAGGTATGGATCACCTTGACCATCCCAATCCCCTATAGGAAGAGTCATTCACTGATCCTTAAGAATGCTGGCTTGCTACGTGACTTGCTTCCCTATTTGTCCCTGATTTGGTCAATTTTACCTGAACAATTAATCTTATTGGTTGACCATAGTTCTGTCCCACCTCATGCCCATTTGCCTTACGAGTTACCAGGTTTTCCCCATCTTGGACCCACCTCACCTTGTGGTTTTACTCTATAAAAATCTCTCAGAAAGCCAAAATCTTTGGCAACCCACTCGGGACCCCTTCTATCTCTCTCTCAGACAGAGGCTTTCTTTCTCTCAATAAATATATCCTGCACATGAAAAAAGAGAGAGAGAAAGTTAACAACCATAAATACATATGCACCAATTACAGGCATACCCAACTATATAAAGCAAACACTAATGAACTTGAAAAATTAGAAAACCCTAATACAATTGTAATGGGGGACCTCAGTAAAACACTGTCACAAACACAAAAACTAGACAAAAAAATAAACAAATAATATATTATAGTGAACCAAGCATTTGAACAAAAGGACTTAGTAGATATCTACACAGTGTTCCACCCAACAACAGCAGAAGATACATTCATTTTAGCAGCACACAGGACTTTCTCCAAAAGAAACCACATATTGGCTCATAGAACGACCTTAAGTAAATGCAAAGGAATTGATATTATTTTGTGCATATTATCAGACCAAAGTGCAAAGAAATTTGAAAAAAAAATGGCAGAAGAAAGAACAAAATCTACATAAACACACTGAAATTAAATAATGTCCTCCTGAACAACCAGTGAATCACAGATGAAATTAAACAAGTAATTAGGAGACTACGAAAACAATACAAAGGATCCACAAATTGATGAGTTGGTTCTTTGAAAGACTAAATAAAATAGACAAACACTTAGCCAACTTTATCAGAGAGAGAGGGGGAAGGAGAGAGAGAGAGAGGGTTCAGGCATGGTGGTACACACCTGGAATCCCAGCACTTGAGAGGTAGGAGGATCACTGTGAGTTTCAGACCAGCCTGGACTACATAGTAAGAGTCTGTGTCAAAAACCAAAAAATACATAAAATAAAATAATTTTTTTAAAAAAGGAAAGAAAAGACCCAAATCCATGCAATTAAGAATGAAAAGGATGAAATCACAATGGATTTTGCAGAAATCCAGAAGATCTTCAGTACCTATATTGAGAACCAGGACTCTAAAAAGATAGAAAACACTCAAAAAATAGGGCAGATTCCTAGATACACATGAATTACCAAAGCTGAATCAAGGAGATATAAAAATTCAAAATAGCCGGGAATCTAGCTCAGTGGCCTGAGCACCTGCCTGGCAAACACAAGGTCATGAGTTCAATCCCCGGTGCCACAAAAAAAAAAAAAAAAGAAAAGAAAAGAAAAAAGGAAATAATCCAGTATCTGTCAATAAAACTAAAGAATTAAATAAAAATTATCAATAAAGAAAAGCCCAGGGCATGAGAATTCACTGCTAAATTCTAAAAGAAATTTAGAGAAGACCCAATACTGCTACTTCTCAAACTCTTTAACAAAATTGAAAGGGAAGCAATACTCCCAAACTCATTCCTGGAAACAAACATTACCCTAATACCAAAACCAGTGAAGGATCCAACCAAAAAGAGAACAGACCAATCTCCCTAATGAACACAGACACAAAGATCCTCAATAAGATACTGACAAACAGAATGTAGCAAATCATCAAGAAGGATACACAACATGACCAGGTAGGAGTCATCCCACAGGTGCAAGGATGGTTCAACATAAACAGATCAGTAAGTATAGTACACTACATTAACAGAACCGAGAGGAAAAAAAATCACATGATCATCTTGATAGATGCATAAAAAGCATTTGACAAAGTCCAACACTCATTCACAACAAAACTCTAGAGAATTTTGGAATTGAATGTCTTTATCTCAATCTGATAAAAGTCACTTATGAAAAACCAATAGTCAACATCAAGCGAAATGGACAAAGACTGAAAGCTTTTACTTTAAAATAAGGAACAACTCAAGGCCAGCTTGAATGGCATAGTGAGACCCTGTCTCAAAAACAGGGATGGGGGTCTAGCTCAGCGGTCTAAGCGCCTGCCCGGCAAGCGCAAGGTCATGAGTTCAATCCCCGGTGCCGCAAAAAAATAAAATAAAAATAAGGAACAAGACAAAGATGCCCACTATCACTACTCCTGTTCAAAATAGTTCAGGAAACATTAGCCAGCAATTTATCCAAGAGAAAGAAGTAAAAAGAATATGAATAGAAGAAGTTAAAGTATTTTTATTAATGATCATATGATATTCCATAAAGAAGACCCTAAAAACTCCACCAAAAAACTCCTAGAATTAATGCCTAAGTTCAGTAGCATAGCATAAAGTCAACACTCAAAAATCAATAGTAGTATTGATAGTAATAGCACTTGTACACAAATAATAAACTCACTGAGAGAGAAATTAGGGAAACAACACCTTTCAGAATAGCATCAAAGAAAATGAAATTTATAGGAATCAATCTAATGAAAGAAGTGAAAGATCTATACATTGAAAACTACAGTACTCTGAAAAAGTAGACAGAAGAGGTTATCAGCAAACAGAATAGGTAGAACCTATTCTTGGATAGGCAAAGCCTGTTCTTGGATAGGCAGAACCAATATAGTGAAAATGACCATACTTCCCAAATTGTTATAC
>RJWT010021802.1:0-17420 GCA_004365215.1 Cuniculus paca | reverse complement strand
AAGAATGGGAATTCCTAAGGTGGGTATAGGGTGGGACAGAACTATGGTTAACCAATAAGATTAATTGCTTAGGTAAAATTGATTAAGTCAGGGACAAATGGGGAAGCGAGCCAGCAAGCATGTTTAAGGAGCAGTGACTCTTCCCCTAGGGGGTCGAGACAGGTGACTCCTGGCTTCCTCAGGGAGCTACAGACCCATTTAGAATATTAGTCCTCAGGAAGTGGGTGCATTTATTTGATCTGTTGTCCTGGGTCCAGCCCACAGCAAGAGGTGTTTCTCTCCTTTACAGTTGCAAGGTATCTAGGTTTTTGCATTGGCTCCTTGGAAGACCTGGTCCTGTCTGACTGCCTATAATAATTCTAACTCTCTCAGCTTCCTATAACAGTAGCATTGCTCTTTTCACTCAGAATTGCTATGTTTATTCTGTGACTTTTCTGACTCTATATGAATTTTAGGATTTTTTTTCTCCCTGAAGAATGTTGTTAGTATCTTAATAGGAATTTCATTGTGAATTTGCAGATTGCTTTCGGTAATAAGGCCATTTAAGCAATGCTACTTCCCTCAATCCATGAACAAGAAAGATCTTTCCATTTTCTAAAGTCTTCTTCATTTTTTTTCAGTGTCCCATAATTTTTCTTGTAAAGATTTTTCTCTCTTTGATTAGTTTGATTCCTAAGATTTAAGTATTTTGAAACTACTATGAATAGAATTCTTTTCTTAGTTGGCTCATTACTGGTATACAGAAACACTAGTGATTTTTGTGTTGGTTTGTATACTATCACTTTGGTGAATTTAACAGATTTGAAAGCTTTCTAGTGGAATTTTTTTGTTTTATATCCAAAGAATTATGGAAATATGGATACTATCAGTTCTTCTTTCATCTGGAAGTATGGAAAATGTCAGCTCTTCCTTTCTTATTTGTATCCTTTTATTTCTTTATCTTGTCTGATTGCTCTGTCTAAAGGTTCAAGTACTGTATTGAAAGCAAGTGGTCAGACTAGACACTCTTGTCTCAATACTGACTTTAGAGGAAATGGTTTCAGTTTATTCCTGTTCTGTATGATGCTGACTGTGGTTTGTCATATAAAGTTTCTATCAGTTTGAGGAAAGATCCTTCTATATCCATTTTCATGAGTGTTTTCTTCATGAAGGATGTTGGGTTTTATGGAATTATTTTTGTATATGTTGAGATAATCATATGATTTTTTTCCTTGATTCTATTTATGCGATATACTACATTTATTGATTTATGCATATTTAATCATTCTTGTGGCTCTGTGAGGAAATCAACTTGGCCATGATGATGGGTCTTTTTAAAGTGGTGTTGAATTCTGTTACAGGAATCTTATTTAGGATTTCAGCATCTATATTCATAAAAAATACTGGTTTTTATTTTTTCTTTTTATTGAGTTTTCCTCTGGGTTTTGTATCAAAGGAATAGTGTCTTTAATAGAATGAATTTGGAAGTATTCCTCCCCATGCTGCTACAAGGAGAAGTTTGGGGAACATTGGTTTCAATTATGCTTTAAAAGTCTGGTAAAACTCATCAGTAAATCTATCAGGTTTTGAGCTTGTCTTGGTTTATTACTGGATTAATTTCATTGCATATTATTGGTCTACTTGGGTTTTTTAAAATCTCTTTTTGGTTCGATTTTGCTAGGGCATAGATTTCTATGAATTTATCCACTTTTAGAGTCTCTGATTTAATGAAATATAAATTTTCAGAATAATTTCTCACTATCATCTGAATTTCAGTGATATCTACTTGGGTTTTGCTTTTTATTTCTAATTTTATTAATGCAAATCTTCTTTCTTTTGGTAAGTTTGGCTAAGGGTTTATCAATTTTGTTTATCATTTCAAAGAACCCACTCTTTGATACATTGGTTATTTCAGTCTCAATTTCTTTAATTTTTACTCACATCTTTATAATTGTTTTCCTTTTACTGTACTGGAATTTGGGTTATACTTGTATTTCTATGCTCTTGAGATGTATCACTAAGTTACTTGTTTGGAATTTTTGTCTATTTTCCTAATGTAGGCACTCACACCTGTAAACTTTGCTCTTAGAACTGCTTTTATTGTATCCCATGAATTCTGTTACTCTGTGCTTCATTTTCATTTGATTCTAGAAATTCTTAAATTTATCCCCTAATTTCTTCTGGGAGCCATTGACTGATCCAGAGTATGTTGCCTCCATGTGTTTGTGTATTTTCTCTACACTTGACTTTTAGATTCATTCCATTGTGCTCTACTAAGATGCAAAAGATTGTTTCAGTTCTGGTGTATTTAGTGGCTTGCTTTATGATCTAAAATACTATCTATTTTGGAGAAAGATCCACAGACTTCTGATAAGAATGTGTACTTTTTATTTTTATGAAACACTCTGTTTAATTCATTTAATCTATAGTATAGCTTAATTTTGATGTTTCTTTGTTGATTTTTTATCTGGGTTACCTATTTGTGACAATGGGGTATTGAAGTTACCCACTATGACTGTAGTTGTGTCTATTTTTTTTTAAATCAACTAGTGTTTGTTTTATGAGATTGGGTAGGCCAATGTTCAGAGAATATACATTTATAGTTATTATCCCTTTTTGGCGAATTGGTTCCTTTACTAATGTAGTGATTTTCTTTGTCTCTTCTAATTAGCTATGATTTGAAGTCAACATTGTAGGGTTCAAATATAGCTTCTCCGACTTGCTTTGGGGCTTCAATTGCTTGGAGGATTATTTTCCATCTATTTATTTTCAGTCTATGTATGTTTTTGCAGAGGAGCCATTTCTTACAGGCAACATATACATGTGTCTTGTTTTTTGACCCCATCTGACAATCTCTGTCTTTTAACTGGAGAGTTAAAACCATTTACACTGTTATTATTGAAAGATGTGTACTAATTGCGGTCATTTTGTTGTTTTTTCAGGGTTTGGTTCATTTTTATTTGTTTAATCTTCCAAAGAGATTTACTCTTCCACTTGGCCTCATTGTTGTTGTTGACTGAATCCTCTCTTTTTATAACTTTCATAAGTATTTTCTATAATGCTGCCTTAGTGGCCATAGATGTCCCTATTTTATCCTTATCATGGAAGTTTGTTTATTCTCCTTTGGTTTTAAAGGATACCTACCAGAATATAGTACTTTGAGCTGGAAATTAATTTCTCCTAGAGTGTGAAAAACCTTATTCTATATTCTTTCTGAACTTTAAGTGTTCTAGTGAAAAATCTGCTATTCTGATGAGTTTTCTCTCTCTCTCTTTCTTTTTTCTTTTTTTTTTGTGATGAGTTTTCTCTTACAAACAGTTTGGTGCTTTTTTGTTCTGAATTATTGGCATTTGACTATGAAGCCTTGAAGATAGGCTCTTTAATGGTCATGACTTTTGGGGATTCTAAATGTCTCCTTTACCTATACGTACATCTTACTCCCTAAGGTTAGGAAATATTCTGCATAATTTCATTGAAGGAACTATTATCCTATACTTCAACACCCTTCTCAAGACTGATGACCCTTACATTTGCTTTTTTCGAGTTGTCAAAGAACGTTCAGATAACCTTTTCATGGTTTCTTATTCTTTTCTTCATTAGTACTGAATGAATGTCCTAATACATCCACTTTGTGTTCAAGTCCTGATATCTTTTTGTCTGATTCATCTAGCCTACTGCTGAGCCTTTCAAGTGAGTTTTTATTAACATATTGTGGTTTTCATTTTTAGGATTCTTGCTTGGCTCCTTTTCAGACATTATGTCTCCTTACTGAAGTGATCTTCATATTCTTCATTGTCTTCATTAATTTATTCAAGTACTTATTTGTCTCTTCTTTAATCTCACTGATCATTTTAAGGATCAGTTTTAAAATTTTTTAGAATTTCACCCATTTCAGACCATGTGGATCAGCTTTTGGGGGATTAAGAATTTTGGGAAACATCTTCATGTGTTGTTTTCTCATGATTATTTTTCTGATGAAGTTTATAGATAAATTTTGATGCAAATCTCTACCACTATTGTGGGGGAGGGTCTCTTTAGTACGTGGCTTTCTCCCTGTGATGGCACTTAGTTTCAGGTTTCACTCAGCTTGAAAGCACCCACTGAACCTTTTTTGAAGTATTAAATTCAATCCCTAGCACTGCATTAAGAGGAAAGAACAATTACTGATAGAATTGACATTCACAGAATTAACCATAGAACATCACATCATTTAAAATTCATTTTAAAAATCCTCTACTTTTTCACAACCTAAGAAGATAAACAAATAGTGGTAGTGTAAGGTAAGCTCAGGAGAGAAAAAAGAAAACAATTAAGAAAACTGTAGAGAGAAAAAAAAAAATACTACAAATAGGTTTTGATGGTGACTTTTGTATATCAGGAAAGAATGGGGAAATGAGAGGAGTTTTAACAGGCTATGTGAAGGAAAAACAGGAAAGTAGGAAAGGAGATGTAAATGGAAGTGAGACACAGGGAGACAGAATCCAATTAATAAACTAGAAAAAAACAAAACTCCACAAAGTTAGAAAGCCCAAGAAACAACAAGGGGAGGTGATAAAATAGGGAAAGACACTACAGAAGGAAAAGCAAGAACTAACACTCATACATAGTTCCATTCACATATATGCCTCCCAAAACAAATAAACAAAAAATAGATGCTAATATTTATATACAAAAAAGAATTGGAAGGCAGGGGAGCTTTGAAAGAGAATTAGAAGAAAGGGGAAAAAAAGAAGTAATAAGGAGGAAATATAAATGGAGAGTGAAAGAAGATATAGACAGATTGAACTCAATTAACAAGCTATGAAATTTAGCATACCCTATGAAACAATCCTGTATTAGTCAACTTTCCTGTTGCTGAAATCTGTAAGTTAAAGGAAGAGAGGTTTAATTTAGCTCATCATTTCAGGAGATTAAGGACTCTGTTTGTAGACGCCAAGACAAGAACATCATGGCAGAAGGGTACAACAGCAAAACTGCTTAGTTCATGGTGGCTGGAGAACAGAGCAGGCTAGAGAACAAAGCCAAAGAGGAATGAACTAGCAACCACATACATAATAGTAGCCAAAACCACACCTCCACAACCCACACAGACATACCCAAGAGCATCTGCTAGGCATTTCTTAAAGAAGCTGACATATTAGGATGAATCATCACAAAGTCCTAGTGTGGGAAAAATGATGTAACATGATAAGACATTATGGAATCGAAAACAATAACTGGCACTACTAAACACACACAGAAAAGGTTCACCATTCGTCTTTGTGGTGGTATTTACATTGGAGTTATTTCTTGGGTGCTACCTGGTAAAAAGAAAGGGTGTGAAAAAAAATCTGTTTTTTAGTCCAGCATTCCCCTCTGCCTCTGCCCGAATAGAAGAAGATATTGTGGGCCGGAAGGAGGCTAAACTCAGCCAGTCTGTGGTTATGGGTGAGTACTCAGCTCTGTCTACTGGTGAAAACACTGGCTGACACATACTGTCTTAACCTCTTACGTATCTAGGAAGAACAGGGCTGCAAAATTTGTGCTGTCTGCTGAATCTCTCACTCATACAGTTTGGGAGTAGGTCCGGAGTGTGGGTCAAACCTCCACAAATTTACAAAGCTCACTTATGGAGGCGTAGAAGTGTTTCTGCCCACTGTATTTACCCTTAATGCCTCTGAGAAGAATGGAGTGGGGCTAGGCAGGATCTGTGTTTGTCATAGGGCCCGTGGATGCTCAACTTCCTCTTGGACCCTGCAGTGATACCCCAGACCCAGAGCTCCTTCCACTACAAAACCTCACTATCTGAACTTTTTTCCTGTGGCTATATCCAAATTGCCACTGTTACGTTGTGTCCATCCTCCCACTGAGATTTTTCCAGCCCAGAATTTGCTCTTCAGCACGCTGAGGTTAGGATCTTTCTCCCAGTCTCATGACTTTAGTTTTGCTATGTCACAGTCATCTTTCTCCTGGACCCAAAATATTGGAATGGGTATCTGCTTTCTCTCTGTAACGGGGAGGCAATTACCTCTTGGAGTTATAGAAAATGCCAGGATTTGCTAAGCCTCACCACAAGGAGTTATTCAAGATGGTTTCTTGCCCCATTTCTGCCCAGGGCTGTTTTCCACATTTTCTTCTAAAGCAATGTTGAGGTTAGGAGAGCTTTTAAGATGGCTTCCCAATCCAATTCTGTCTAAATATGAAGAGGAGATGAGAAGCTGTTCACCTGGCGCTACTCAGATCTCAAATCTGCTCAGGCTGTGTCTCTGCCCAGCAGTCGAACTGGTGCTCACAAGTGTGTGCTGAGTTTTTTCTGTTACAGTTGCATGGAAGAGAAAGACTTCCCACCCCAACTGAACCATAGTGAATTCAAGGCTGAGTACATGGCTTCATTTAATTTATTTACCCTTCTACACACCAACATTTAAGGCATTTCCTCATTGCTAGCTCTTTTAAGTTTCAGTTTCCTGATTCCCTACAGTTTCCTTATCTCCTCACAGAGCTGAATATCCATTATTTTTCATTAATATCCGGAGTAACCTGTGAGCTCAGACTCCTGTAGCCTACTATCTTCTAACCCCTGACAAATACATAATTTTCATAAAGGAAATTAAATGTGCCATGAAGCCATTATTGGGAGAAAGTCTGTACTAACTTTTTGATGTATTTCTTTTTAGTCTTTATATATCAGATCTATTTCTTCAAATTTTTGTTCTCAGCCCCATATCTCTGTTCACATCCATGACTACTACTTTTATTTTATTGATTTGTAAATTTTTTGTATATGTATTGTATATATATCCATCAACCAGGTAAAGGATGAACTTTTTATTTATTTATTTATTTATTTTTGGTACCAGAAATCGAACTCAGGAGTCTTACTTTCTGGGTAGGCACTGTGCTGCTGAGCTATGTCCCTGGTCCTAACTATGTCCCTGGTCCTATCCCTGAAGTTGTCCTTCATCTCTTCATTTCCTTGTCTTTTCTTTCAAGGTATCTTTGCAAGAAAAATTCATCCTCATTATTTGTTTTTCAGGAGGAAAGGAAAGCAGCAAGTCTCCATCTCAAGCCAATCATCTTATCTACTTCAAATTAGCACAGACCATCTCCAGGTAATTAGAATTTTCTACTTCATTTCGGTACTGTTTGCAACTCAAATTATGTTTTCTGCTATACTGTATTTTTATCAGTGAGTTCGGATTACACTGTAAATCGATATTCCGATTTTTTCCTCTGAATTCTGTTTTGCGAACATTTTCTTAAGTTTTAAATATATTTTCAAAATCACTAATTAATATTACAATGTACTTATGTAATTCTAAGGAACATTATGGCCTAAAAGTTCATTGATAAATGAGAGGAGATCAGCCAGGTGTGGTGGTGCAGGCCTACAATGTCATCTACTCAGGATGCTGAGGCAGGATGATACCAAATTTGAGGCTTGCCCGAACAGCTTAGTAACACCTTGTCTCAAAATAAAATTAAAAAGGGGCTGGGGATATTGATCAATGGGAACACTTGCTTAGCAGCCTAGCATATGAGAGACATTGGATTCAATTCCCACTAATAGGGAGATAGAGATAGAGATAAGATAGAAATAGAGCAAGCGAGAAAGAGACTGTGGCACCAAGAAATGACAGTAGCAATGAGGATGGAGTTGAAAAAATATTCAAAGCAGACATGATATTTCTAAAGATAGCAGTGCCATTTTATAGTTTTTAAAGAGTAAATACAATACGTATGTGTATATAAGGTTCATGAATAGGTAAAGAAAAGTATAATGCAAGTACTGTTTAAGAAACCATATATCTAATATACTTAGTTATACATATTACTTAACACTGATGAGAAAATAAATGCCAGGTTTTAAAAGAGGTAATGAATGCCTCTTTCTCTTTCTTTTTTTCTTTCTCTTTCTTTGTTTCCTCCTCACAATATAATGTGCATGGATTTCTACTTAACAGGAACTTCACCCTTTGTCCTCTGGGTGGACAAAGAAACATTTCTTCCCCAGACCTAGGCTCCTTATTCTGTAAAATTCACTCATACAAAGAGTTCTCCAGGCCCCTAGGCAGGCGGCATCTCTGCCAAGCAAGGCAGTGGGACGTGCCCTTCTGCAAAGACTGAGAGCCTTCTCATCTAGAAGCCACTTACCTATGACTGTCACATACCTAGGAACCCTGCAGCTGTGGGGCAACTCTGTTCCCATGAGACCCAGCACCATCACCCTCTCCTTACCAACTTCCCAGCAATTTCCCCTACCTCCTCCTCAAGTAACTTCTGCCTCTTTCTCCTTCTTGTATTTTCCTGAATTTCTCCACACTCCAGAGTCTACTAAAATTTCCTTCTGGTTGTTTAAGATTGCAATACCTGATGCATAGCTAACATTTTATAAGGCAACTGAACGAAAAATCCATGGAAGGAGGTACCGACATGTATCTCAGGACAGCAAACCAGAAAGGTGACACAAACAAGGTCTTTTATGCTTTCTAGCTTCCTGGGGCCATGGCAATAAAAAACAAATAAATGTATGACTGTTGCAACCTACTGTTCTGCCCATCATTTTGAGTTAGAGAAGTTTGCAATTAAAACAACTTTGTGCACAAACATACTTCTAGAATGCTTTCTTTTTCTAAATGACTAATTCTTAGAGATAATAAGATTATCTTGGTGTCACTGTAGAATTTTTCTAAACAGAGGTATATTACTGATTGCTTTATCCAAAGATAAATCCCAATCACTCAGAATAGAACTCAAAAACCAGAAATAGTTCCTCAAGTCATTCAGCACACTACCATTTGCATGTTGTTGAAATTTTAATGAAAAATTCATGGAGCACTTGATTACAGTAACAATTTGATTATATTGGACCTTTCCGTATAAAACGATTTTTAATAAAGTCTACTTTTATGTCACACTTTACAAGATTTTTAAATAGTCTGTTTTGTTCCCAGAATGATAACTGCCATGTAAGATATTGGTAAATAATAGAATTATGTTAATTTAATTCCTTGGTTTAGATTTGAATTTTTTCCAGCATATTAGTGTTTTTGTCCCACCAAGTACCAACAACTACATACACAGTGAACACAATGGTCCTATCTTTCCATGTTCCTCCTCTAGACTTAAATCAACCAAATTCTCACTCTTGCAAGCACACACATCCTTTCCCTTTGTGTACCTTGACTTGTCCTTATAGCTTACCTTGTTCTCCTTTGAATCAAGTTGACTTCTCTCATTTTTCCATATTAAGTTAAATCCTATATTTACTGGATAACTTCTTTGTTAGGAATCTAAGTTGTCTTTTGAATTGAAGCAGTATTTTTCTAATTTCCAATTTTTCTAATTTCTATTTTGAGACAGAGCCTTGGCCATGTAGTTGCTTTTGTCTCTAGCTTTGCGGCCTAATTACTTCTAAAACTGTATTATTTTTAGCACCATAAGGTTTTTTAATTAAGAGCTCATTTTGCAGAAGGAATATGTATGCATATACATATATAATAAATTTATGAGGTAAGTTTCCATTTTACAGATTGAAAAACAGACTTAGACAACACAAATGTTCATCCATGAGCACATAGCAACCAAATGGTAGGCCAGACACCTGGTCTTCTGGTATTTATTAAACTCACCAACTTTCTGCTACAGTTTGGATCTTAAATGTCCTGCCAAAGCCCACTGTGTTCAAGACTTGATGCTCATGTAGCACTACTGAGTGTAGGTGAAACCTTTAAAAACTAGAGCCAAGTAGCTTGTCTTTGAGTCACTGGAGGAATTCTCTTTGAAGGGGATGTGGGATCACAGCCCCTTCCTTTTTTGCTTTTGCTAACTTGTCATGAGGTAGGAGGCTTTGCCTCAATACATGTTTTTACCACAATGTGCCATAGTATGTGCAAATCAGTGGGGCCAGTTGGTCATGAAATAACTCCAATATTGTGCCAAAATAACCTTTTTCTCTATAAGTTAACTATATCAGATACTTTGTTATAGTGACAGAATGCCAGCACACAATCTATATGAATTAATTTATTAGCTATGATTTGCTCTATGATGTAGCTGTTCTAGTTGCAGTAAGTTTGCGTTTCAAACTTTGATGCTTCTCTATTGTGCTTATAATTTATCTTTTTGGCCACTCCTATTTGTGACTCCCTGAACATCGATAATGTAGTAGAAATGCTCTCCATTTCACCCTCCACCCCACTCTGTCAAAATACAAACACAATAAATCAGGTTTACTATTCAGGGATTGTAGTTTTAAGAAGAATGCTCCAATTCATAAATGAAAATTTCATTATTGCCCATTGGTCCTATGTCTTAGAAGACTGATGTTTTCTGGAAATGAAATACAGAACTTCTTAATCAAGAAAGGAGAAAACATCTGGTTAGAATAGGTGTGCGAATTATTGGATCATTCTGCCATAAAGCTTTAAAGTATGATTCATTACAGATCTATCCATGACTCTGCAGTGCAGATTTATTAAACACCTCCCTCCTATGTATCAGAAATAATTTTAGGTATGGAAGCACACAAACACACATGACATACCTCCTGCCGTCTAGCAAAAGCATACTGTACAATCCTTGTCAGAAATTTCTCTGGAAAGGTACAATTTACCATAGTGGTTACCAAACGTTACAGCATTCCATCTATTTGGAGAGTTTGTTAAAACAAATCGCTGGCTTCAACCAGATAAGTTTCAGTCGTTAGGTCAGGGTGAGTCCTGACCATTTGCATTTTTGACAACTCCTAGGTGATGCTGACACTGCTGGTTCCATAACCTCACTAAACTTTCATCATCTGTGAAAATAGAGCTCAGTTTTTAAAATTAAAATAATGGATAACACAGAGGCTGATAGATAATAAGAAATCAGTAAGTGCTAACTTTTTCATTATTTTTATTAGTTCAGTATTATTAAGGGGTTTCAAGAGGATCCTTCCAAATTCTCTCCCTCTCACTTCTCTGTTCCTCTTTCTCTGTCTCTGTCTCTCTCAGTTCAGGTTATCTGAAAGCTCTTTAACTAAACAAAAACTGATAAAAATTAAATAAATTGTCTGGGAGATTTTACTTCCAGTAATACCAGGAACTAACTCAGCAATATCCTATCCTTCTCATAGTCTGCTTTCGATAAGCCAAAGCCAGAGAATAGTGGGGCATTAAGAAGAGTTGACAAAGGTGAAAGTATTATTCAGAGAGCCCAGAAACAAAAACAACAAAGGAGCTGGAAGTAGCACAGTGAATTGAAAAATTCTTTTGAGGTCTGCCCTGTCCCCTCTTAACACATGCAAATCTCTAACCAACAAGTAGACTTCTAGCCACTCTCTACTTGTCTCTGTAAAACCCAGCATTATTATAATAGCAGAATCATTAAAGAAGAAAATGTTGGACTCCTCTTTTCAGTTGCAGGTCTGCTGTTTCAAAACTCAAGCTGTGTCCTGCTCTGTTATGTGACAGGCCCCCTCAACACTGTCTCAGCAGGACATGACACATGCTGAAAATAAGGTTTGAATAAAGAATACAGAAAATAATGATTGATCTCCCATGGAAAACAGCTGCTTCTAGTTAGCAACTAAGTGAGCGCCCTCTCACAGGGATTTGCAAAAGCCTTAATACTGTAAGAGATGGAGAAATGGAGGCATTAGCTGTCTAAAAAGAATACAGCTGGTCCTTCCTAGCAAGACACGGTCTTTTCTTTTAAACCTGAAAAATAAAAAAAGTCTTTAAGCAACAATCAATACCCAATAATATGATGCCTGTCTTAAGGTAATTAAAAACTACAATGTTTCTTGTAGATGGGTTCTTCACCTTACATAGTATAATGCAGGAGAAAAATGTTAAAAATCAAAATCATATACACATTAGGTGAGGCAAGAGAAGTAATAGTTTCCATGTGATAAGTTATTCTTTTTTGACTTGTTGCTTAAGATGTGATGTCCTATTCAAAAATATAAAATCTTGACTTTTCTTGGATTATCCAATATCTCTAATTTTAAATTTTGTTATGTATTCTTTACGGTTATAAAAATCATTGTCTGGTCAGGCATGGTGTACACTTCTGTAAATCTAGCACTTGGAAGGCTGAAGCAGGAAGACTGCCATGAGTTCGAGGCTAGCCTGGGCTACCTGAGTTCAAGGCCAGCCTGAAGTACATAGTGAGAACGTGTCTTTAAAAAAAAATGCACTCTGTTTCTTTGACTATATAAATACATGAAATGGACAGACATTTTAAATCCTGGGTGAGATTTTAACCATTGTTACTAGGTGAAATATGTGGTTAGGTTCTTTTAAGCCTCTGGGATAGAACTCACAAATAATGAGGATCAGCTGCATTTACCATTCTAAAAATACTATTCCTTTTTGCTAGATTCTATTATGATAAAGTATCTGTCATTTTAGGTGATTTGCCTTTTCTGTTTTTAGATGTTTTCCTTTTTTTTTTCATTTTTAGGGACAAGGTCTTACTAAATTCCCCAGGTTGGCCTCTAACTGGTGAACTTCCTGTCTCAGTTTCTTGAGTAGCCGGGATTCCAAGCATGCGCCACTGTACCCAGCTGGAATCTTCCCTTTATTCTTGATGTTTTAAATTTTCATTATGGAAGTATGACTTTAATTTTATTAACTTTCAAAACAGTTAGTGTCTATTTCCAATCCAATTCTGAAAAAATATTTATCTGTTTTTCAAATACTGCTTTCCTGTCTCTTCTTTTCTATTTTTGGTACTCCTATTACACATACAGGTATGATAGAACCTCTCAGCATATCATCTATACATCTTCTTTTATATTTTAAGTTCTTCATATCACTGATTTAGAAATTACTAATTCTTTTTAAGGTATATCTATATTCACAATTTCTGCTACTTTTATGTTCCTTATTTTTGATTCACATATGCTGGATTTTGTGTCAATATTTTCTTTTAGTATTCCTTTTTAGTCTCTCTGAGGATCTTGATCATACTTATTTAAAAGCCATCATGACTATTTTATTATTTTCTTGTTGAGAGAACTAAATTAATCTTTTAACTCTTGAGATTTCAGTTCTTTTACTCAACATCAATTTTTTTACAGGTTTTTTATTTTAGTTGGAAAATTCAAATTGCATGAACATTTTTTTTTCTTTCTTTAATCTCTCTCTCTGAACTCCTTCCTTCCTGCTACCAGTATCTGGACTCTCCAGAAAGTTATTGAATTAGGGAACCTACATTCCTGGAAACAAGGCTAATGCAGACACAATCAATGAACCAGAACATAGTTCGTCCTAATTCTAACTCTCTCTTGCCATCTGAGGTATCCAAATTATAATAAACAGCTTGAACTAGCCTCCTTTCAAAGGAAAGGAAATTCTTTCCTGGTCCGTAGTTTCCTATAGTGAGTTTGGACCTGATGTTCTGGGTCACATTGTGCCCCTCTCCAATACATACACTGAAATCTCCACCTCCAGTATTTCAGAATATGACCTAATCGATGGACATTCAGGAAGTAATTAGTTAAAATGAAATCATAATGGAGTAGAGTGGGTACAAAATTTGATGTTTGGTCTCCTACAGAAAGAATACCATGTGAACAGAAAGACACTGCACAAGCTAGAGATAGAGATTCAGGCCATGGCTCAGCAAGTTAATGATTACCACAGATGGCCAGTGAACACTGGAAGCTGGGGACAGACCTGAAGCAGATCTTTGCATAGTGCTTTCAGATGGAGCATGACCTTGTCAGCACTTGGATCTCAGATTTCTAGTCACCAAAGCCAGAAAACAATAACTGTCTGCTGCTTAAGCCACATAGTATGTGTTAATTTGTAGCCCTACCAAACAAACAAATACAGTAGTCTCTGAGATGAGTCCAATTTCTGGGTACCTTGCTTATTTCCTGAGTCAGAACTGAAAAGGAGTATGATATCAGCCAGCCCCATTCATACGCACTGACAATCACTTACAGTAAGTGATTGTTTCACTTTTGGAAATATACAAAGTTTTATCTCTTTGAACTTTAACTTTTAGTTCAGATCGTATTTAATTTTAAAAATATATTTTATGTATTACTAGTATATCTTTGAAGAAAACGAAAGCGTTTATAAGAGAAATTTACCAGAGCATAGTTGGCACTGGCCTGCAATCCCAGTTCTCAGGAGACTGAGGCAAAATGTTCTTAAGTCTGAGGCCAGTCCGGGTAAATTACTTAGACTCCATATCAACATAAAAATAAAGAGAGTGGGATGCAGCTCAGTGGTGGAGTAGTTGTTTAACACGTGTGAGGCCCGGGGTTCAGTCTTCACTCTGGAAGGCACAAAAAGGAACTCACGTACCACCTTTTCCAAAAATCTCTCTTTTATAAAAGACATATATTGTTTCATAAGAAAAAATGACATTGTGGAAAAAACAGACATGTAGCAATACATTCTGATCTATGTGAGCCATACTTAACAGTATTTTACAAAGGAAAGGAATGATTAAACAGAGTGAGGAGGCAAAGGAAAGAAAACAGTGCTGGGTTCTGCCTAGACCATAGGTCAAGATTCCTCTATACAACTGCAAAGAGTAAGTGAATGTTTTTACAGATGAATAACCAGTCTATTATCATTTGTGCTTGCCTATGGTTCCTGTTAAAATTTCTTAATCCAATGATTTAGACCTCATGACTCCCTAAATTACTCTACTCTACTTTTAGCTTTATGCCTACTTTTCTAATCTGTTATTTATTAGCACATATTTGTGATATGTAATGAATAAGGAGTACGTGTATTGGGAGTTGGCATATATATATATATATATATATATATAGACAATCAGGAAGTAATTAGTTGATCATACTTATTTAAAATATATATATATATATATATTTAATCCTTTTCACCTCCCCTTCTCCTCTCCTCTCTCCCTTCTCCCTCCATCCCTTCTCCCTCCATTTGTGAAAGGTCTACCTACCTGCTTAAGAAACAAAAATACAACATTAAACTGTGTCCCCTTACAAAAGAGTGCAAGTAGTGTTAAGCTTCTTAGACGTCTGACATCTAGAAATGAAGACATACTTTGCTACATAGAGACTAACATTCATGTACATTTGTGCTACTTTCACTGCTGAACAGCTTGAGAAGGACTCCTTAATAAAACCTTATCATGATTCCAGGTTCAGAGTGTCTGCAAACATCAGCCAGACTTAGAAACAGATCAAACAGCCTTAAAATTTTAAATGGACTTGAAGCCAGTTTGAAACATGCATTAAAAATATCCAATAAACCTAGGACCTTACACATAAAGAATAGACAATTATCTAAAACAAATTCAATAGACTTATCTTCCATAAAATTCTTATCAGATTTCTATTATGCTTTTCAACCAAACATTTCTAAGATATTTGTAACACATTTCAATATATTCATTAGAGGGATTATAAATATCTTTGTAGAAGATATATGTGGAAGTATGTGGCATTGTGATAAAAGTATTAGATTTAGAGTACAAAATTGCTAGCTTTTCAACTTATCATTAGGAAATCATAATTTTGGGAACCTTCATTTTTCTCATAAATAGAAACAAAAATACTAATACTTCCTACTTTACATGGCAGATTATTTGAATAACAAAGTGTTTGTTATCAGTGGTTATTCGTATTATCATAGAATGCCGGGTAATAAAACAACAGAAAAACAGAACAAAAATAAAATTCGGCATCAAAATGATATTCCTGAAAAGTAAAGATGTGTGAAGGTAGTGCTATTTTAACTTGTATAAAGGGGTACACACATCTAGTCAGGATGTGCGGGCAGATTACACTGAATGAGTGGCGCTCAGAGAGACTCACCCATCTTCCTGTTCCTTGTTCTGTTTCAGTGTGGCGCAGCCCGCAGTTTGAATGTACTGGTTCTCACTGAGGGCCAGGATGACCAGGCACATATAGTTGCCACTACAATCCTATTTATGAATATATTAGTGGCTCAATAACCTGGGCTGTTCTTCACAGTGAATTATGTTCTCAGAGAGTGGATCTATTCAGGAAACCAAATTATAGATCACAAGGTAACCTTGTCACTATGAACAAAGAAACTCACAGGCCTTTAATAGTTACAATCATCAAGAGGAACAAGCCCGGTGAATTGCCTTGCTCCACTATACATTATTTCTCCTTTCGTTATGTAGGATGGGAAAGAAAGCAAATTTGTCCTTCAGCTGAGTCAGAAACATTCAGAGCATCCACTTTATTTTTTTAAATTCAGAATGTGCTGGGCCCTTGGTAGATATATGCATGATAAAGAGGAGGCAGTACTCAGGGCATTTTGAGTTTAATAGGACAAACACATAAACCACTAGCTATAATGAAGAAAAAGATGTGGTGAATTCTGTGTAAATGTTGTGTGATATTTATTGTTATTTACATAATGCACCATGAAAAATAGGAGGTATTAGTATTTCCGTTTATGATCAAAATTGAGGTTCCCCAAATTACGGTTTTATAATGATCAATAAACTAAAGAAGCAGAAATTTTAAACCAAATCTAATGCTTTTATCCCAGTGCCACCTGCCTCCATATATACCTTGTGCAAGTGGTGCAGAATGAAACAGAAAGAAACTAACATCTTGGGGGCACCCAGAGTGACAGGATATCAAACATTCTCTATATATTACTCTACTTGACCTTCTCAACAATTTCACAGGTTGCAGATGTAAGCCATTCATTAGCCACTGTCATCTTGTCCTCTGAAAATCTAGAAAAGATTGGCTTCAATAGGCTTTTTACTGTAGTATGCCATCAGTTGACAGGGTCAGTGGACAATGGGGGAAATTATAGACTGGTTTGTAGAAGGCTGAGAAGACCTGCCATAGGATTTAAAGAGTACTATGAATGTTTTTGCCGCGCTGATGCTTTCATTTGTTACAAGCAATAAACCACAAGTACTTATATTATGGCATGCAATGTTCTTTCATATCAATGTACATAACTCTAAAGTTTTAATTATTTAAGCACCTCCCATCTCACCTTTATTCTCCAAAATGTCCTGCTTTACACATGAAATATCATGGTTATTCTACTCTGTAACCCTGGCATGTACTGTCCTCCTTCATCTGAGCAGTAGCATACAGGGGCAATCCTGAAATCACATCAATGGAAAGTTCTGCCCAGACCTAACACCCAGAATTTTCTCCACTGATATTTAAGTAGAGAACATAAAAGTAGTTCAGGAAACTTCAAACAGGGCCAGAACAAATCAATCCTCTGTAAGTATGCAAAGCTCTCAGTGGCTACTGTGTTGCCTTAATCTACATCTTATTAACTTCACTGTAAAAGAGGCGGAATTTTATGTCACTACGTCTTCAGCATCATTTTATAGTAATTATATTTCATATTCCCTACCTTACACAGAGAGAAAAATATGGGTTTTTGTTCTCAAACAAAATTTTCAACTCATTAATAAAGATATCGTTTATAGATTTGTTATAAAATGTAATAAAATCAATAGATTTGCTT
>RJWT010021801.1:0-17456 GCA_004365215.1 Cuniculus paca | reverse complement strand
GCCTAAAATTAAGTGATTTTAGAAGATACAAATTGAAACTATCATTCATCTGCTGCCATCGCACATTTCATTGAAAATGAGGGTGATCCAGTTTTGTTGATTATTTCTACTGTGAAAAAGAACTTGGAGACACAAAGAGATAAGATTCATGAAAACAAGTGTGTGGGCAGCTGAATTACTTTTCAAATGTGCTTCACAGTCACACTACAACTTACATTAACATCATGAAACTGATTTAATGAGGGGTGACACTGATAATTGGAAGGAAAGCATGTACACTGAATTCAATAAAGTTGGGTCCTTGGATCTCTTAAACTACCAACTTTCCATTTACAGTAGAAAAAAAACCTTTTCTCTCCTGACTCATGAGATCATTCTTCATTTCCTTCAAAAATCTATAACAGCTTGCTCTTTGGTGGGTGTCTTGAAGAAGATAACTGAACCTTTCTTGTCCTAACTTAGTTCACTCTCATTATATTTATACTTATAAGCACACACATTTTGTTGGCCTTTAGAAGAGCAAATACACTTGCTTATTGTCCAATTCATTGTATATTGATAGACCCTGAAGTACATATGCAGGAATGAATTCTGAGTAAAAGTGAAAAGAAAATTATGTCAAATTGACTCATGTTTGTAGATATGGTTAAACTGATAGAGTGACTGGGAGATAATTATAGTTTCCTGGTTTGTTTGGTTGACATATGACATCATAAGTGGTACTGAATGAAGTTGAAATGCCAGCAGGTTTATCATGTGAAACTTGCCTATCCATCCTATAACTATGTTCTTCAGAAGAAATCTAGAACACTTCCTTTCCTGGAGTTTTGAGAAATATACTTGTAAGCAGGATGACAACATCATCATGAACTCTGTAGGGTCTCTACCTTGTCTCCCCAAAACAAGTTGCTAATGCTGCCATCACATTAAGTTCCAGAATTCAATGAAGATGATGGAAACTTGAGGTTGCAGGGGTCAAGTGGAAGCACTTAGTCACCAGAGACAAGATGCTTGTGGTAACCATAAGAACAAAAGAAGTATAGGGGTCATCCAAAGAATTTGACCCACAGAGACCATTGGCATTGGCTAATTGATCAAGGTATTCATACAAATTAAAAAATTGTACATCCTATTCATGTCTTTAAGTGTAAAACTGGAAAACCTCTTCTGGTGGAAAGAAGTATAAATGAATTGCATAGTAAAGAGACATGGAACATCACTAAATTCCTCAGACTTGGGCAGTTTCAGAGAATCAATACACTTATGTAAAGGTAAGAGAGAAAGGAATCAACTGCACTGTAGGGAAGATTGTCTCACACTACAATAGTTTAACCATAATACTTTCTCTTAGGCCTCTCCAATGAAATCTAAAACCATTAGTCAGGGTGTAATGCACAAAAAAAATAAATAATCAGACTTTGCAGGGTCACAGGTTCTGACTGGCACTAATCACAAAGCACCACCATTTTCTACCAAGAAGTAAGTGGCCTACTGGTACTGAGGCCATGAGACTAGTGAGAGTTTGGCTTGTGTAATATTTTTCTCTTTGTAGGACTAAGGATTGAACCCAAGGCTTTCACTCTGGGCTGCATTCCCAAATTGTTTACTTTGAGACAAGCTCTTAAAAGTCAACAAGTTGTCTGGGATAGCCTCAAACTTGTGATTCTCCTACCTCAGCCTTCCAGAGTGCTAGAATTACTGGAACCTACCACCACAACTGCCATAAAGACAGTATTTAATAGAAGATTGCCAACTGATATCCAAAATAGTTTTGACCTCTTCACTTTCCATTTTTGTCTATATTTTATATTTTTTTATTAATCTCCATGTTCAATACAATGAATACTCATTAGCATAAATTAATGAGTGCTTGAAAGGAGAGAATTTAACCCTGTTTAACTGCCTCCACCATGGACTTGGATACAGATTAACTCTACTGCATCTTTCTACTTCATTGGTGTAGATACTTCTTGTCCTTTAGGATTGATTTCTCATGTTACAGTCCTCATCTTATGAGATCTACTGGAGACTGTTTCACATTTTAACTGCAAATTTAGCAGTTCAAAAATCCTTTAAAAATATGTGAAACATTAGATATAAATAAGAGTTTTCTAAGAAAGTTACTATCATTTATCAAATTTCCTATAAGGCTCAACACTCAAAAGGTTACAAACATGGCTCCACCTGAAACTATGTTTAACCATGAAGAGCAAGTAAGTGAAATGAGTGAATACTTAAGGAGTAACTACTTTTATTCTTAAACTATGACCTTTCAAAATGATTACTGTCTATTGCATTAATTATAAATTACAAGTAATTTTTAGCATTTTATGCATCAATATTACTTAATGATTATGGTTGTCACTCATAACCCAAAGTAGGTAAATAATTTATACTCACTGAGAATTGCAAATATATATATATATTTCAGTTTACCATCAATGGAACAAAAAACCTGACACCCACAAAAGGAGGAAGGTATTACTTGGCTTACATTTTCAAAAAGTGCAGTCCATGATTGGCTTGCTCCAAGCAGAAACATGGCAGAAAGACCTGGCAGAGGAAATCTCAACCATGGCAGCCAGGAAAGAGAGAGACAGACAGACAGACAGAGAGACAGAGACAGACAGAGAGACAGAGAGAGTAGAGCTGAGCACAAGAAGGAACACTTCGAGGTCATGCCTTCAGGAATACGCTTCTCCCATCCAGGCCCCACTTCCTAACAGGATATGCAGCTACGAACTCATCACTGGATTAATTCTCTGATAGGTATTGTTGACCTCATCCTCCAATCCAATCACCTTTAGAGAGACCCACTGCTGAACACATGGGAGTGCATTTTAGGTCTAAAACATAGTAGACTATTGGTACACTGCATGGAATGAAATGTATGAAGCAAACCTCACTTTAGAATTGTTTTAAAATACAGTAAATGCTGAAGCATCTAATATTTTCTTTTTCCTCTTGATGATCTTATATATTGCTATGATTTTAATTCTGACTCAAGTGACAGTAATATCTTCTTAATCTCATGAGAATTCTCCATGAATATCCCCTGACAAGTGATGTTAGTCTTGTGCTGAAAGTGGCAGCCTATGCATACATAACTTCAGTTAGAAAATAAGCCAACATGTATACATACACATACATGCCTAAAGAGTTGGCAAAAACTACTGAGACACCCAGTACAGTTTTCCCAGTTTAAGATATAGAAGTATTGCATCATTTACAAAGGTAAGCCATCTGTTAAAATATAGCTGTTTTTATGTGAAATTGTGAAAGGAAATATTATGCTGATACCTTGCCTGGAAGAAAATAAGATTTTTTAATGCAATGAATTGCATAGATTTTCTTTTCCTTTCTCATTGCATTCTCTGTCGTATCCTGCTCTCTTGCTCTGGTATTTTTCAACCACAAAGCAAGTACCAACTTAAAATCCACCAATTGGAAAGAATAAAGCTTCTCTGGGCCCATGCATAAAATACTTGAAAGGAAAAAAATTAAAAATAAGAAAGATAAGAGATTTTCAATCAATTTGATAAAAAATTTAAGTTAATTAAAGGAAGACTATGTTTCCCTAGAAGGCGATGCTGATCTTTATTATTAATGCATGCTAGCATTCCATTGCTGTGCATAATGATGGCCTATAACATCAGAAGCAGTTCCATCTGGAGCCTAATTTGTTATAAAATCTTTTCTAGTATTCTTAAAGTGTGGCCTCTGCCACTGCTTCCCTCCCACTTCTGGGCTAGTTCTGAACTCTGAGACAATCTCTTCCCTATTGCCAACACCTGAGAATTAATTTGCAAGATTGATTTTATGCTTTAATGTAGTTTCCTAACCTCCCAAAAATCACTTATAGGATTTTTACTTTGCTGTTATTTTTTCTTTACATTCTATAAATAGATAATATTATGAAAACATCACACATGGTAATCTACTCTTCTATAGCAGTCTTAGTAGAAAGAGCAAAGAGAAAGGAGATTAAAAGATGTTACAATGTAATTCAGATATTGCCACTTGAGGAGATTAAAACAGTTTCCCAGATAGGAGTATGAAGTTTAACTGAGACATTTTTTCCTGCATCCATGCATGTGGATAAACATGCTTTAAGCACTTCCTGTGTGCCAGGCACCGTATTAGACACTACCAAGTTAAAGATGCCTTCAGAACTATTGAAGTCAAAGAAATTAATGTATTTAACACTTTGTAGTTATTGTCCTGAAATCTACAAGGATGAAAGAAAATTAAGTTACACACCTTACTTTCAGGGAATTGCAACTTCACACAAACATAAAATAGAGCCCAGTATAGAACACTGTTCTGGCATGTTTGCAGGTAAAAATGTATTAGACATGAAAGTAATTGTAAGCAAAGAGTGTGGAGAGACTTCTTGAAGAAGATATTTTGTCCAAAAGAATGGCCTAAAACTACACAGTGTTAATCCTATATAGTATCATGAAGTTAATCAAAATAATAAACTATATGAAAGTATTCATAATAGGTAGTTTAATAAGAAAAATGTAGTTGTGACCATGATCATCTGTTGTGATTCAATATTTGTAAAATGGTATCTTGTGACTCATTATTTATACAAATATAAATCCAAACTTATAGTAGTAGCTGGATGAGCTCGATTTGTACAGACAGTGAGAAGAGGAATACACAGCACATTGGTAGACTATAACAGTTTTCAAAAGTCATTATAGTTTTCAGGGACTGGGAAAGAATGAGTTGTTTGCAGCGTATGTGGGGTATAGATCTATAGTGTACAGATGAGAAATAGCATGATGTGGGAAGAGATTTAAATGCTATGTTACAATCTACAAACTGAGAGCCAAATTGTTAGCAACAGCTGAGAGTTCTTTTGCTCAATTCAGATATAAATGACAAGTAGGCACAATGTAGCTCTTTTAGTATTAGTAGACCTGAGATTTGAATGCCACCCAATGCAGATAATAGACCAGTAAGAGGGAAAGCTCTAGGACCTCAGCATCCTTTTCTGTGGAAAGTAGTGGTTAAATTTGAGAGAAAACCAGACTTCTATACCAGTCTGCTTTTCTTAGCAACCAATACTTGTGCTCCAATTTTGACAAATGCTTACCTCAACTTCAAGGACAATTTCATTTCATCAAATGCTTCACCCACTTTAAAGCCTCAGACCTATTGTCTTCCTGAGCAAAACCAGGTGTGTTTCCTTGGGTTTCAGTGACTTGTGAATAGGTTGTCTTTTGCCTTAACCTGAATATCACAGTCACCTCGATATCGACTTCCACTGGTAAAAAAGAGAAAATAGGAAATCACACTAAGGCAGAGACTTATTGTAATGATCCAATACTGCTCGAGAGGCATTGCAAATACACTTGACCTGGCAGTAAAGTTCCTTGATTGGCCTGTGATTTTTCTTTGGGAAGACCACTCCTGTTCATTATGGCACAGAGTCCTGGCTTTACTATTGGAACAATTCTTCTTTCTTAGTATTTGGAACCATGTCTGGGTAGAATAATGAAAAGGATTCCATTATTACTTTATGAATTAAAGGATTCTTTAGTAATAATGAATTATTTTAAGGATTCAATAATCACAGGTGTTAATAACCTCAGCTTGGACTCTGAAATATGGCTTCCTCACACTTCAGGCATTCAATCTACTCATTTTTAGTCAAAATCAAGTATAAGCAACCATACTTGAAACTTTCTTTTAAACATACATCTGAGGCCTCAGTATTCAGTGTTATAGGTTGCCTTCTGACCTTGGACTCTCCTTCCACTTCATTTTAACAATGATTCTTTCAGGTCCTCTGAAACAGCAATTTGGGATACAAAGCCACCACTCTTTGGTCTGATTTGGAAATATTCCTATCTGATGGCTGCCAAATACTCATGAGAAATATTCAAGAAAGTTGTGGAACCTTGTAGTTTGCAGTTTTGGTTACCAAAGTAGACGTGGTTCCATCATAAAGTCCCTCTAAATCTTCATTCTGTGTCTTAACCTTGCTGATATAAACCTAGTAACTAACGATGCTTTTCTTTTCCCAACAGTAGTTCATCCTCAGTTATTTGGTCTCCATGTTTGTCCAAAAGCCTTCCTTTAATCTCCTTACCGGTTGTATTCATATATTTCTTTGCGTATTTTACCAGGATATAGCAATGGTCAAAGTTCTTTAATGTCTTCCAAATGAAGCTTAAATTTTATGGGCATACTTGTAAGTTGCTTTCATCAAGTGTATAACTAAAACCTGATTCGCATACTATTACAACCCAACTATTTCTCCAAATCAATATTTTAACTTTGTTACACCTTCCTACTATTTTAGCAGTTATATTTTGCTGTACGAAACATGTCATTTAAATTTTCTTTATATTTTCATGGATCATTTTACATATTAATAAATTAGAAATGACTTCATCACAAAATTTAAATGTACAAATTATTATTAAATCCCCTTATTCTATAATTTTACCATTTCCTTGTATACATTTCCCATTTTTTTTAATTCTAAATATCCAGTTTTTCTATTGGATATAATTTCTCTAATGCTTGAAGTTTTTTACAAACTTTAGAGGTCAATTCTTCTTAGTTTTTACTTATTTGGAAATATCTATCTTTTGTTTTTACTCTTAAAAATAATATTTCCACTAACTGTACATTTCTGCATTGCTACACATATATAAATAGAAATATATATATATATATAAAATTATATACTTTTTGAGAGTATATGTAACAATATAGCAGTACTATCTGTAACTTATTGTTTCTTTTTTTTTAAGAGAAAATAAAAATAATAAAAGTTTCAAAACAGGTTAGTAGGACAGTTACAATAATTAATACATTGAATATTATTCTCTTTGTAATAGTTATTCAGAGTACAAGATATAGGCATGATATCTTAACCATATTAGGGTGTTCTTTTTTCTTTTTTTTCCTCTTGGTTCAATCTCATGACCTTGCACTTGCTTATGCCACTGAGCTAAATGCCTAGCCCCTCTGATCCATGTTACTACAAATCTTTCTTTTCAATGAACTATGGAGTTTATTGTTTCTGAGAGTAAGCCATTATCATTAGAGCCTTTCCTCCTGAATATGTAGCATTTTTTTCTCAGTCAAGTTCAAAATTGATCTTTTATTTAGTTTTTAACTATTTAATGTAAATAGAAGCATATTTCTATTTTCATGTTTATTAAATGTAGAGTTCATTGAAATTTTTAAACCTGTAATTGTTTGGCTTTGGAATATATTTACTAATTATTAATTTTAATAATTTTTCCATCCAATTCTGTATCACTTTTCTTGGAGATCACCAACTACGTATATTTTAGAACTTTTTATATTGTTCCACATGTCTCTGAAGCACTGTTCATTTGACATTCATATTGTCTCTCTCTGTATTCAGGTTGGAAAATTTTTACTTTTCTCATATTTATTGAAATCCTCTGATCCTTCTCTTTCCACATCTATTCTCTGCTAGTAAATTTTTTATATTGTTCAGATATTTATTTATTTATTTTGAAAAAAACACAACCAAACAAAACAAAACAGAGTAGAGTCAATCAATACAAAACAATGAACATGGTACATGACTTCTAAACAAGTGAAAAGCAATTGATAATGGCTACCATAATGCCTCTTGTTATCTGCAATATACCTGCCCTTACCATCAGGGATGAGTAAAATCAAACAAAATACAACAAAATAAAACAGTAAAAACAAAACAAAACAAACAAGGCAAAACAATGTAAGCAATACAGTAGTTCAAGATACTAGCAGAACAGCAGTGGCTACCATAACATTTGTTATCTTCAGGATAGTTGCCTACACCTTCAGACATGCTACAATCAAACAACACAGAATAGAGTAAAATCAATCAAAACAAAACAATGAAAGCAATACAGGGTTTCTACACAAGATAATTGGAATCCTTGATGGTTGCAATTATATATTTTGTTGTCTTTAAAATAGCTGTCCATGCCATCAAGTATAATAAAATCAAACAAATCAGAAAAAAATGAAACTAATCAGAACAATGAAGACAATATGAGTTTCAAATCATAATAATAGATTAACAGTGGCCACTTCCTTCCCTTTTTAGGTAGTTCCTCCCCTTTGACTCTCCCAATATGTAATGTGCATTTTGGATCCCACTAACTCTTTTAGTTTGTTATACTAGAGAGGCAACATGAAATTCATCCATGTGACTCTGAACCATTTTATCCATGAGCTTGATTGCCAGTTGCCTCTATCCACCTATGAGAGCCTTGAGATTATCTTCCTTTATAGCTGAGTAGGTTTCCACCACATAAAATACCATGTCTTTCTTACCCATTCTGCAATTAATGGACAGACTACCCCTACCTTTTTTTCTGGCTCCCTGCCACATAGGGCATTGTTCTCTCTCCTTTGACTTTCAGTCTATGAATTTTCTTTCTAGTTAAATGTGTTTCTTGTATAAAGCATATTGATGGAGCCGGGAGTGGTGGCTCATCCCTGTAATCCCAGCACTTGGGAGGCTGAGACAGGAGGATCGTTGTGAGTTCAGAACCAGCCTGGGCTACAAAGTGAGCTCAAGGCCAGCCTGAACGGCATAGTGAGACCCTGTCTCAAAAAGACAAGGGCCAGGGAACTAGCTCAGTGGCCTAAGTGCCTGCCTGGCAAGCACGAGGTCATGAGTTCAATCCCTGGTGCCACAAAAAAATAAAATAAAAATAAAAAAATAAAGCATATTGATGGATCCTGTCTCCTGATCCATTCTGCCTGTGTTTTTTTCTATTGGTGCATTGAGGCCCTCTTGCACTGCATTGTCTCTGCCATGCTATTTTCCTGCTATTGGCTCCCTAGTTTTCCTCTCCATTCAATCAACTGGCCCCACTTGATGGTCTCCCTCTGCCATTGTTCCTAGGATTGTGGTCCCTTTTATCTCTCTCTAGAATGTCCTTTAGTATTCTTTGTAGGGCTGGTTTGGTGGTCATGAATTCCTTGAGTTGTTCTTTGTCATGGAAGTATCTTGTTTCTCCATTAATTTTGAAAGAAAGTTTTGCAGGGTACATCAGTCTGGTTTGAAAGTTGTCTTCTTGCAGGACTTGAAATACTACACTCCAGCCTCTTCTTGACTTGATGGTGTGTATTGAGAAATCTGCCATGATTCTGATGGGTTTTCCTTTATAGGTGATCTGTTTCTTTTCTCTAACAGTTTATAATGTTCTGTTCTTGAGTTGAATTTCTGGGATCTTGATTATTATATGTCTGGGTGTAGATTTGTTTTCATTTTGGCTAGTTGGAGTTCTATATGCCTCATTTATTTGAATGTCACTTTCTTTTTCTATGCTTGGGAAATTCTCAGAAATTATTTCTGTAAAGAAGGTCCTGATGTCATTTGTCTTGAACCCTCCTTTTTCACTCACATTTTTAATTCTTAAGTTATACTTCTTTGAGTTATCTAACAGCTGTTGAATTGTTACTTCCTGAGTCCTTGTTATTTTTAAGAGATTTTTGATTTCATGATCACAAGCTGCAAACCTGTCTTAAAGGTTTGAAAGTCTAGCTTCAATTTCTTTCAAGTAATTTTGTCAACTTTCAGTGGAGTTTTTAATTTTCTGGACATCTCTTTGAATCTGTTTCATGCATTCTATCTCTTTTATATTGTTCATTCATGCTTTCCTTCATTTTCCTATGCTCCTCTATTTTTTATCTGTGTCTTCTTTAGAGATGCTTAGTATTTCTTTTATTATGGTTTTCATTTCTTCTTTTACCTGGGATAGAATTTCTTTTCTACTTTCTCTTATAGCTTCATGGATTTGTTTCTTCACTTCAGTTGACATCACTTCAGTCATTTGCATTGTACAATTCTCGATCTCGTGACTGAGACCATGCATCTCCAGACTCAGCAGCTCTTCTGGCAGGGTGAGTCCAGCTACAGGCTAAGGCACTGCCAGCTACCACCTCCTTCTTCATTTAAATTCCTTTAATTCTCTTTGTGGGCTTCAATTCATATTTTAGATTCTCCCTGGGTCCAGGGGACCCACTTCCTTCCTTCTTGTCCTCTCCATGATGTTGTACTCCAGCATCTGAACTGTTTCTCTCAGAGAGACTGTTTACTCTTCTGCTTACTTTTCTGCCATCTTTGATCATCTCCCCAGGTACTTATTTTTAATTCCTAGAATTTCACTGTTGAACTTTATTGTCTTTTTTCTACTTGTGAGTATATTTCCTTTAACTTCATTGTGTGTAGTTATGGAAACTGCTTTACTGATCTCCACATTTTAGAGATTTATTTTTTCATTAAAGTCAATAGAATATTTGTATTTATTTTTATGAGAAAAAATTTAAAGTAATAACTTGTACATTTTAAGTAACATCCCATGAAGTTTCTAGATTGTGTTACACTCTTTCAAAGAAAGCTGAACATGAAAGTCAGCAGTTAATGTGGCCGAGTTTAAAGTGAAAATTCTGACACCTTTGTGGTTGACGTTTGTTTTCACGCCTGTCCCTCTCAGCTTGGGTGTTCTGCCTGCCACTCACTTTGCAGATGTGAAGTTTAAGAGTCATCCAGAGATTTCAGTAGAACTGAGTCACAGAATTCAGCAATCACTTTTACTTTCGCATTTCTAGGATTGCTTTTTCACTTTCCAGTGGTGATAGGTGTTCTGAATTCTCATTCTCATTCTTTAGAACAGTAAAGGATTCTCAGTCTTCTCATTCTTTAGAACAATAAAATTAAAGCCTTTCTGTTGGAGCTTTCCATGTTTGATGTGATATGCAGCACAGGGCCTATCTTTCAGAAAATGAACTCATAAGGTGGAATATGCATAGAGAACTATTGCCTTAGATTGCAAGTATCAACTTCGGGCATGTGTCTGTCTATATTTCCTTTTAAACATTTTATCGAGAGTTGATAGTTATTTTCTGTTAAATGTATGGTTCGGTAGGAGATATCTGTTACTACTCAAAGCAGTTCACACACATTTACTCACACAACTTGCATATAAAATAAAGACTACAATACTTATCCTGGCTTTCAAGACTATACAGTCTGGTCCTAACTTCATTTTTAAAACATATTATATTCTTCATTCTTAAATAACTGCCCTGGTATCCTTTGCCATTTCTCTCACTTTTCAAGAGAGAATTTTTTGAGTACTTCCATGTAGCATGCTCCTGAGAACAAAATCAAGAGTACACATGGTCTCTTGTAGCTGAAAGCCTCATGTAGAAGACTTCCATATGTTCTTGTTCATGATTGCCTGAGTCTTTTCTCATGATCACTAACATCCTCTGCATTTTACCTAATCTTACTTTCCTTCCTTTGTATTCATTAGTACTACTCATCTCCAAATTCTGTTTCATCATCTCCTATAGAAGCTTTATTTATTACATTATTTCTCTTTCATTGAGGAAACCTAATAATATTATGTATTCACTGCCCTCCTTTTGTGTTATTATGTTAGTTCCATTATTATTAATGCACAAAATAGTACCTGAATTAATGCTATCAACTTTATATACATATATAGATAATACATAATTCTTAATTTCTCATAATATAGAATGAATTCACAAGTTAGCTAATAATGCAAGTGATTCTGTTGAAGACTGTAGCTTTCCATTCACAAATGAGAACTAAACTTTACAGTAACTTCTAAAGCATGTCCATATTTTTGTGCTTTGAAAGTGGTTTACCTGTGTTCTCTCCACACAAACAAGCTCATTAGCATAGCAAAGATGGAATAGTCAGTATTCTTTACATAACTGTTGCTCCAGTCATTAAATTGTTTGCTGCCATATGTCATCATATTTGAATTGCTTTTGAGTAATTTTCATGTTCCTTCAGTCCAGGATTAAATCCAGAAAATCCGAAGGTCATACAAACATATTTTTGTACTCTTTATTTTGACTATTTGCCTTTATCAATACTTCTACCCACCCACCTTGCAGCCAGAAGTAGCCACAGAGGTAAGTGATGCAATGAGAGTCATTCATGTCCATGAGAGTGGCTTAAATCAAACCAAGGGCATAAGAACATTTTTATACTTAAAACCATAAGTAACTATTTACTTGGAATTTATTACATATTCATTAGTGCATTATCTTTCTTAACAGGACACACATATGTACATGTTCAGATAAAAGTTATAGAACTATTGTCTATTCTGTGGGATCACATCTCCAGAACCACAAATTAGAATGCTGACAAAGATTCCCATGCCAGTGCTAATTGTAAAAGGATGTCTGTGAAACATTTCATAATAACATGACTGAATTTCAATTTCAGAATAGTATGGTGACTAACAAAGCTGAGTGTAATCAGAACCTTCCCCAAAAGTACAAATCATGAGACAGATTATTCATTTTAAAGTTCAAGTGATGGACTCTAGCTAATGTACTGTCAAGACTTAGAATTTCTTGGTAGCAAATTTATACATTATTTTGGACCTATCATTGCACATTTTGAAAACTTGGGAAAAGACAGGCAGGACCAACATTCAACTATATGTTGCAGTATGGCTGAAACAATGATTTAGCTACTTTCTCTTGTGATTTTTCCATATCCAGATCATAGGAATGGCTAGATATTTTTATAATTCATTTTTTTCCCTGTGTGTCTTCTCTGTCTCTGTCTCTGTCTCTGTCTCTGTCTCTGTCTCTGTCTCTTTCTATCACACATACATACACACACCTTCTGAGGGTTGACTTTCCCCAGAGGGAAAGGAATACATTGTACATTGCAGACCATGTCTTTCAGCATGTTGACTCAATGTTTCTTCTCTATTTTATATGGACTGATATACAATATGTACACACACATGTTGTACATATGCATAAGTATAATGGGTATATGCTCTAGTGAACATATATACAAACATAATGTATATGTATGTGTTTGCATGTACATACAAGCATATGTTACATTTGACATGTAACACACCTACTGAATTGGAGTTTGCTTTTGCAAACTGAAGGTGCTACTATGTTAGTACTTGTGATAAATTCATTCCCATGGATAAAAATATCATATTGTGAAGACTCTACAACAGAACCCTTTTTATTTATATTTATTTATTTAGTTAGTTAGTTGGTTAGTTAGTTTTTTGAGAAGGGGCCTTGTTGTGTAAATCAGGCTAGTCTTGAACTCACTATGTAGGCCAAACTGGCCTCAAACTGCAGTGATCCTCCTGCCTCAGTTTCCCAAGTGTTGGGGTTATAGACCTGTGACACCACACTTGACTCTTTTCCACTTTCTGCAGATGAATATGATTTTTGTTTTCTATTTTATGACTGAAAACAATCATAAAGAAGAAAACATCCTCTAAAAATTGTTTTTCATGTCTTGTAGTAATTATGTACTACAAGAGTTTCTCTAGTACATATAATAAAGAAAGAAAATTGTTAGGTGATAAAATACAAACATTTTTAACTTTTCTACATAGTCATAAGTTATTTTTCAAATAGCTTAAATTTATTTAAATCACCAGTAATGGGCAATAACTTTTATCCATATCCTTAATGATATTGTCAGATTTTTAAATTTTTTCCATACCTGATATGGGTATAAAAATGTACCCATTTAGATTTTCATTTTATATCTCCTATTCAACTTAATGTGCCTGAGAATATTTTTATATATTAATAGTCCCTTTGTGTTTCCTATTGTGTGAATTGTTTGATTAAATTTTACGTCTAAATTTCAATTAGTTCACATTTTTTTCTTAGAGTAGTGTTTTTCCCAAAGGCCATTCCAGAAGATGTTTGAAAAGACATCTTTTCTATGAGTAGAACTCAATGATATTATCTAGGACATGGCCACCAGATACTACTTATCCTTTGGAAAAGATAAAAACAAAAATGCTAAGGTAAATCTCATCATCAGACCACCGCACTACTGGGGATCCTGCTAAGTTACAAACTAGGCACTGAAAGGGTTTTCTCTTCTGCACATACTTATACTAGGCATTGTGATGGTGGTAGTGTTCTCATTTGAAGAGAAATCTGATACAGTCATGAGAGAGTGTCTGGATGTGTCCAGAGCATGCACTGAGAGGAGCCTGAGTCCAAATCTTACTCGTTTTGATTTAACTGAGTGATTAAGAAACACGGCTGCCATCCAAGACCCTGCTGGTTCTTCCAAGCAGATGTGCACAGGTGGCCTACAATCTCAAGTGCTCTACCATAAATAAAGTTTATTAGAGGATTAAGTGATCACTTGTCGGCCTTGAAAGGAGTTAACTGAACCCCTGCGCCTGGTGGCTTGAGGATCTTAGGATGCCTGGCATCTCTTGTACACCAAGCTTTCTTTTCTAGGTCTGTCTGTGCCTCTGTACCTCTAGAGACTTCTGAACATTTTTTAAAAAAACAACGTACACAGTCCATAAGCAATGTAATGTATTAGATTATGTAAGGCATAATAAAACATTTGTGTCCCTCACCCCTCAACTTATAGAAAACAGATGTGTTTCTGAGGCTGCTCAGAAGGTGAAGGTGTAAGGAAGTAAAAATCATATCTTGAAGCCAAGAGAATGAAAGACCTATATTTTCAGGATAGGGTCATGATATGCCTGTGGGCTCACCTCCACACCTGGCTATGGTCATTTGTCAAAGTGAAAAAAGAGAAAAGTAAGTGAACAATTTGAGTGTAAGTTATCCATATCTGATATTTGTGGTCAGATTGAGATGTCCATAAAAAACTAGCGATAATAATAATGAGGCAAAAACCCCTTCAATGGATTGAAGTTTCACCTTAGTGAGGACTATTGATATGACTGAGTCTCTGAAATTTACTGATCACACTATGGGGGTGGGAGGAGTTGAACTAATTTATTTCAGTCTCAGTTGTCTAATGTGGAACATGAGGAGGCTGCTGTAGTGCCTGGATCCAAGTATTACTCTTACTACTGAAATAAGAACAAGTAAAATATCAGACCATCAATTTAGCAATGAAAATTACTAAAACCCAAGGAATTCTTCTGCCTTTTTCATGGATACACAGCCAAAAACTAAAATCAGAATCAACTGAGACCCCATATTCAATGCTATTTATGTTAATAAATTCTTCCTTTTTTCTTAATAAAATAAAGTTTGTTCATCAAATGAACCAATAAGTATCAAGGCGTGTTGCAAAAAGAAGAAAAAGAAACAAAAAGAAAACCTAACTTTCTGTCGGTTATATGCCTGAAGGTGTTAATTCTTAAAGATTAAGTGAGACAGGGGGAAAGTTGTATTTGGTTTCAGCCTCTGTCAATCAATTAAAAATAAACTACACATTTTACCTACATGAAAATCATCATGCCAGGTGTTCAGAATGCTCAGGGCTTCCCAGTTTTGGAACTTCTCCCATTTGGGGATGGGTAACTTGTTGTGGGGTGTCCTGTTCATTGAAGGATATATTGCAGCATCCCTGGACAGTACCCACAAGATGTCACTAGCACTTCCCCGCTCTCCAGTTGTGACAACCCAAAATGTCTGCAGATAGTACCTCACATCTGCTGAAAGGGAAAACAACTCCCTAAGCCTGAATTGGGAAGCACCGAGGTAGGGAAACAGGTTATGACCTTTTTGGTTTTTTCTCTAAAAGATTACAAGGTATGACTAAAAATATAATGAATGTTTAATTTTTTTAAAACTATAGTACAAGATATATTTCCACTAATCCCCCTGAAAATGCTCCCCTTTATGCCATCCTTCCTGACATTTTCTGAGGCAGTTCTGGAGGTCCTCTTTTGTGTCCTTAGTTGTGCTCTCCTGGCTGCCTTCTTGTTCTGAATTGATTCAAAATGTTACCTTTCCCTGCCATTTTCACTTTGGGGAAGAGCCAGGAGTAATATGGTTCCACATGTGGTGAATAAGCTGGCAGAGGACATGCCATAACATTTTTATAAGCCTGTCTTTCTGTTAGATGGTACTGAGCAACAATAGCCACTGTACTGTGGATCAGGCCTGATAAAAACATGAAAGAGGACTTGCAGGACTACTTCACAATGTGTCAAGAAAGATGAATGAGTATGGTCAAAGGGAGGCAGAATATTTTGAGGCAAAATATTTTTTACCCTAATAAATATTTTAAAAATATAAACATTCACTATACATTTTTATCATGCTTCATATGTATAGGGTAGGATAGACAAAGTATATAGAGACTCTTGATGTTTTCTGTGTGTGAGTAATAAACATGAAAACTGGACAGTTTCTATTGAATATATCTTGACAGGCCTTGTGCAGGGCATTGTCTTGGTTACTTTTCTCTTGCTGCTGAGACAAAATACCTGAGGCCTAACATGAAGAAAGGAAAGGTTTATTTCTTACATTTTGGGGAGGTTTCAGTCCATACTCAGCTGGTTCCAAGGCAGAGTGGCATGGCTGAGGGGCAGCCGTGCATAGCAGCTGCAAGTGATGAGAGCAAACGGCAAAAAGAGAAAAGTGTGCCTCCTTCCCTCCCTTATATGGTATGCCAGCTCCATCCCTGGGCAGGTTCAGCACTCACCAATCCCAGCACTAGACAATCACAAACATTAGACTCAGTGGCCTCCCTGAGATCATGAGGCTTGGGGGCTACCTAGACACAAACCATGATAGACATCCAATAGTTGTCTTCTGTTATTGTTTTTAGATTTTAATTCCTTATGTATAAATAACAACAGAAACCTGGATGGTAGGAGATTTACCATATTTTAGGCATTCTCCTTAATTGAAGACTTCTGTCTCACAAGATGTTGATCTGTGATATCACAGAAAACAAAAAATGATAAGCAAATGACATAAAGTACATGCTCTGTAAAATTTAAAAAGTATAAAACTATGTTAACTGAAAAAATAAATATTTGGATTTAATAATCTCATTTCATTTGAAGAAGTTTTTCCAGTTTATTCTATTTCATGGATTATCTGTCATTTGCTAAAAGTCAAAAATATTTTTTCAATCAGTACTATTTGTCTAACCACTTCTCATCCTTTAGCAAGTACACTGAATCTTACTAAGCTGGGTCATGTCTGTCTGCAACTATTTTCAGTTTAATCATGTTTATGTTGTTGCTTTTTATTTTGTTTTTGCTTCTCTCAAGCCTGTCTTACATATGAGGGGCTGTATTTACAGCAATTTCTGGCTTATTTACTGATGATTTTAACATGCTTTTCATTTTTGCAGCAACTTTTTATGTGAGTTTTCTGAAGTACTATGGGATATGTGGGGGAAGCAATGTCAGAAATTGATGACACTGATTAAAGGAGGAAGGATAATCAATGAAGAGGACAAGAATAACCACGGAAAAGCCATCTAACCTCTGGAACTGAGGAATAAGACCAGCAGCTGAGGAGAAAGTTGATGGTGATATCAGTTAGTCTTACCCAGAACTGGAATCAACCTTACACTGTCTGAATGATCAACCCTACCTCTGAATGAAGCGTGGATTCAGTTAAGTAGACTTAAAATACTGGGAAGCAGGGAAGGACTAAATCAGTGCAGGGTGAAA
>RJWT010021800.1:0-17440 GCA_004365215.1 Cuniculus paca | reverse complement strand
ATTAGGCTTCCTAAGCAGTACACTGGTTTTCACTTCAGTGGGTCATATCAGTCAGCATCATTTCTCTAGCTTTTACCTGCTTTGGTATTTTGTTACTTTTGAGGCAGGGTCTTGCTTCATAGTTCAGGCTGACCTCAGAGTCACACCAGCCTCCCCGGTGCTGAGATTTCAAGTGTTTGCCACCATGCCCAGTTTATTTGCTTTGATAATTTAATTCTGGTCAAGAAACATCTTGACACCACTGAGATAGTACAGGCCTATGAAGCCTGAAAGATTTGAATTCAAATAGTGTTTCACCTGGATCCATTTGTAAGGTGTATGTCCTTGATGAAAGTCACTTTGCTAGACTTCAGTTTCCTCCTGTGTAAAATCAGAGTAATAGTTGGTGCTTGAGGCAGGCATGGTGGTGCATGCCTGTAATCCCAGCACTCCAGAGGCTGAGGCAGGAGGATTGTTGCAAGTTGGAGACCAGCCTGGGCTACAAAGTAAGCTCAAGGCCAGTCTGAACAGCATAACGAGACCCTCTCTCAAAAAGACAAAAAAAAAAAAAAAAAAAACTTGGTCCTTGATAAGAAAGTTATCATCATAATTATGATGAAGATGTTGCTTGGTGATACTGATCTCCAAAGGGAAAAAAATGGCATGATTTTATTACATCTGCCTGTGTATATATTTGAATCAGTATAGACAGACTTTTATGTATTTTTTAAAATCTAGATCAGAAAGATTTGTCTATTTTACTGTTTTTGATCTTTAGAAATAAGGTAAAAGAGGCCAAGCATTATGGTGCACTCCTGTAATCCCAGCAGTCAGGAAGCTGAGTCAGGAAGATTGCTGTGAGTTTGAGGCCAGCCTGGGCTACATATTGAATTCAAGCCAAGTTTGAATTAGATAGCAAGACCCTGTCTCAAAAAAATTTAAAAAAATAAGAAATATAGTGGAAGAATACTTTTTTTTTGGTGCCGGGAGTCAAACTCAGGACCTTGCACTTGCCAGGCAGGTGCTGTACCACTGAGCTATATCCCTAGCCCAGGAATACTAATTTTAGCACAATGTTTGTTTGTTTGTTTATTGTCTTTTTGAGACAGGGTGTCCATATGTAGTTCAGGCTGGCCTTGGGCTCATTTTGTAGCCCAGACTGGTCTTGAACTTGTAATAATTCTCTTGCCTCAGCCTCCCAAATGCTGGGATTACAGGCATGCACCACTGCACCCAGCTATAATACTTTTTCTAAACCTTGATGAAAAGCAGTTTTTCTCCCCTCTTCACCTATGTGCATATATTTGACCAAAAATGTGAATGACATCACTTTAAAAATGCAATCCTTTACACAAGTAATCAGATTTACATTTATTCTTACAAATTCTGTGGTAGGTGGAGCATTTGCAAATTTACGCAGTTTTCATAGAGAAGGCTGACTGATATAAAAAGTGGTAATAGTAGTTCTTATTACATTTTCTTTTTTCCTTTTTTTTTTTCCTACCAGGAATCAAACTCGGGACCCTGCACTTGTCAGGCAGGCGCCTGTGCTGCTGAGAGTTCTTGTATTTTCTGTAGTCTGTATTTTTTAATTTTTATTAGTCCATGTGTGCACACATGATGATGACAGTCATCATGGGGCATTGGACCATGCACACAGTGCATCTTCGTTCTTTTTCCGTTCCTCTCCCTGCCCTCTGCCCCTGTTGCTAGTCTCTTTAAGGGGATTGCGTAGGAAATATTTTGTACCTTAAGATAGGCCCTTAAGAAAAAAGTTAATAATACATACATACATGTATATTGTACATACATGTACGTACAATACATACATGTATTTTGTTTTTTAACTTAAGTTAAAAAGGAATTAAAAATAGAATGTGCGGTATGTCAGAAATTTTACTTGCATGGGAAAGTATCATCTCGTGGCTCACTAAAGTAATTTCTAAATGACATAAGGAGAAGGAAACCTCCCCTTTCACTCAGAGATCTAGCCTGCCAAGGTGGTTTTCTTGGTGGGCTTGTTTGTTTGTTTGTTTTGGTGGGGAGGTTGTTTGCTTGCTTTTGTCATTTTTACATTGAAACAATATAGCTATTCAAATCCCATATGTGACCTTATTCCTTTGCTGCAGGCCATAATCATTGTTCTTTCAGCCTCCAACTTCACTTCTGGCTTCAAATGATGGAGAAGTGGTTAGAAAGTTGTCAATTACTTGCTTACCAAAAGTAGCAGGAAAACACCCTATCAAAAGAAGAGCTGCCAGCATTTATTCTGAGCTCATTTTTCTGCAGAATTACAGTGTGGTGTTCAGGATGAAGAATAAGATTTTTGTTGGCAAAGCCAACACCTGCACATGTCAGTCGTGTGTATGTGCCATGTATCTGTCCTCATGAGGGGACGTGTGTTGGGTGTTGACAGAGCTTGTCCTACGTCTGTCTCCTAGGTGATGAATGCCGCTCACTGACTTGTGTGTCCCATCCCTTTTCTGTCCACTTATAGATGTACTCCAACACAGTGGCTTTAAGTGACGAGTTCATCGCACTGCAGCCTTTGTCCAGGGCAAGGGATCAGCTGAGCAGACTTAGGTAGAGTAGGAGTAGAACCTTGCTACTCTTCTGCATGCTTACGGTCAGTGAATATCTAAAGATGGGCAGAGGCATGTATAAAGAGCAGGGCACTTTTGTCAGCACAGCTCTGTCTCTAACTCATTTGACACCTTTATTAATATGGATGTTAAAACCTAAAAAATCCATTTCTTCTTTGAGAAGAAAATTCAGATTAAATTTCAACATAACAGGACAGATCTGTACCTTGTTATATATTTTTTATATCTTAACTTTTTTCTAGCGTAATTCTAATGCTTCTGCTTGTCATATTCATATTTAAGGCTGCAACTGCATGTTGAGTAATGAAAGCTACAGAAAATTCTCATAACATTTAAACTTTTAAGTTGGAAGTGAGAGTTGCTCATTTTTTGTCTTGCTTTAAACCTGTGTTGCAAATACTTGTGTGTGTTTGTGTTTGTACAGTGTGATGGCTACTGAGCGTTTCATATCCCTGCTCCTATTTAGTGCATCTGTTACTCAAATGATATGCTTTACATGTCTTGTACCTTTATCTCCGCAGGCACATCAGTGCCTTCAGTTTCCACAAAAAATAACCAGTAGTCTAGAAATGTCTTTTGAGAGATGGGAATGAAAACTTAAATCCTAGAACATTTGATAATATACCAAAATGAAGTTTAATTCCGCTTAATTTTTGAAAAGAAAAAGTAATAAAAATTTTTTTATTTTAGCACTTTTTAATTTCTTGCCTTGTTAATGTCTTACAGATTCTTAATCATGTGATTTTTTTTTAATTCATTTGTTTGTTTGGAAACAGGCTTTTACTATATAGTCCAGGCTGGCCTTGAGCTCACTCTGTAGCCCAGGCTGGCCTCGAACTCACGGCGATCCTCCTGCCTCTGCCTCCCAAGTGCTAGGATTACAGATATGTACCACCACGCCCAGTTTTTTAAATTCTTTTTAATTCTGTAAGGTTTCTGTCTACATTCATTTGATCAAATGAATGGTTTTGACAAGGCAGCAGTTAAACTTTTATGTAATACCATGAGTTTTTAATTTTGAGCCATTTTAAAGTTTTACCAAGCCTAGGGTTTTTGATGATGTCAAGATTTTTTTTAATTCTACTCTGAATCACAAAGGTATATAATTATAGATGATATGCATATGGGTGTTTAAGTAGTAAACTAAATTTCCTGTTTAAAGCCAGTGCTAAAATCAAGACAAATGTGAAGATTCACTTTAACTTCTGAATGAGCCAAGTATCTCCATCCTAGTTATGTCAGCGGGTGATTTTTCCAAAAACAATGACTGTCTCCCACATTATTTAACATTTATTTTACTCTAAGGCCGTAGGAGAGCTCATTATTTAAAAGGACACTGGCCAATTTTTTTGTCAAGTGAGGATAACATTTTGCATCCTGAATAATATTGTTACGAGATCATATTTTCACGTCACGTTGACTTAAATCAAGCCACTCTTTCTGAGCAATACTAGATCTAAAAAGAATGAGGAAAAGAAATCACAAATCCAAGCGATTCCAAGATCTCTAATCCTATAGCAGATTGGGAGGTGTAACAATGGAAGACCACAGCGTGAGCAGGACGTATTGGCCGGGTGCCCTTCCTGTGGCCGCTCCCAGCACGTCGGGTGGTGCAGCATGGGAGGAGAGGCAGCAGTGACCCCAGGCCCACGCCACACTGGTTGCCACCCCCAGTGGCCTGACCAGACGTACTCCCAAATGCGTTTCCCTTTCTGGGCTTTCAGTTTCCTCACTTGCATGATCATTTTACACGCACACCGCAGTCTGTTAACAGCAAAGCAAAACAAAAAGAAGAAACACGTTGCCTACCCACAGGCCAAGCAGGAATAATAGAGGCCATTCGTTCGAAGCTGCATGGACCATAAGGGTCTGTGTGCGCCTCTGCCTGCGCAGCCTGGGAACTTTGAAGGCATCGTTTCCTGAGTTGTGATAAGCAGGATCCCACACGTGCATCTGTGGGAGCGTAACCATTTAGACAAGGAGGAAGGTTAGGGGCTGGGGATCTAGCTCAGCGGCTTAAGTGCCTGCCAGGCAAACACGAGGTCGTGAGTTCAGTTCCCAGTACCAAAACAAAAAAAATGAAGGAAGGTTATATAGCTATCAGATATCTTTAAGAGTTTTCAGATCTTTATTAGGTTGGTACTTTTTAAGAAGCTTTTGACTGAGAAAGCTCACTTTGAGTATTTTCCTTTCCTTTATTGTAGGTAAATGTCATATAAACTTATGGTACTCGTGAAACCAGGGAGTTCTGCTTTTTTTGGTTGTTTTTTGTTTTTTGTTTTTCAATAGAACTGGTTTTTGGTCAGATCTAAAATGGGAAAAGCAAATGAGGCAAAATCTGTTTTCATTGTGTAGACATTTTCTCATAACTGAAAAAAGGTTGAAAATGAGGATTACTATAGCATATGTTTGGATTAAACTTCCCTGGGTCTGTAGTCCAAATATTTTTTAAAAAAAATAAGATTCATCTAAGTTATTGACCTTCACTAAAAGTGTATCTCAAATTAAAGGTAAATTAATTTGCTAACAGCTTATCCAAGTCCCTTGTCCATGTGTCTGACACTTGTGCTATGCTGAAATCCAGCTAGTGTAGACACTACTAAGGCAGAAGGATGAGAGGTGAGCGACTGGACATTTTGTAGTAAGAAGTCGAAATCTTTTTTTTTTTTTTTTTTGGCGGCACCGGGAGATCGAACTCACAACCTCGCTCTTGCCAAGCAGGCACTTAGGCCACTGAGCTAAATCCCCAGCCCTTGTCTTTTTGTGACAGGGTCTCAACTATGCCGTTCAAACTGGCCCTGAGCTCAATTTGTAGCCCAGGCTGATCTCAAACTCACAACGATCCTCCTGCCTCAGCCTCCCGAGTGCTGGGATTACAGGCATGCGCCACCAGGCCCAGCAAAAGTCTAAATCTTAGAGGCGATGAATTTCATAGAAGAAATTGAATTTTGTTAACAGAAACTTGGTTTTAACTCGGCTGTATGTTGAGTAAGAGCTTGGAGCATTGAGAACTCATGGCTTTGTGTGCTGTGTTGTGTCCCCGTTCAGAAGCTCCTGTTCCACTTGTCACAGTATACGTGCTGTTGTGTGACCATTCATTTTCGCATCACAGTTTGTGGCCCAACTTCCTGCTTTGATTCTAACTGTAGGTACTGTGAGAAGATCTTTCTGTAATATGAGATTTGTTGCTTTTTTTCTGTTCTTCTAGATGGAAGAAGATCAGGGTTCAGTCAGCTCAGCATATGAATTTGCTGAAAGCCAGCACAGAGGGGAGGACAGTAGGCACCTGCTAGCTGAGGCTCGCAGCCCGCAGGACAGTGGTTGCGAGCACTAGGTAGTACCGCGCCGGGCTTGCTGGGGACTCACCTGCCACCTCGCATGTGGGGAGGGCTGGCCCCACCTGTCCACTGCCGCCTCACTGTTCCCTGCACCGTGTCTCATATGCTGCTTTGGTTTAGTTCTTTTCCTTTGTCGTGGTCTTCACATTTTCATACTGTCTATCCCTGAATATCTTATTAATTTTCCTTTTAAGTTACAGTAATAAATCATTCTTTACCTCGCATTCTAACCTAGTGTGGTATTCTCACAACCTGTTATTTCACATTCAAGAAGTGACTCCCTTTGAAAGTATGCTCCATCTGTCATTTCTGACATCATTTTCCCCTTTGAAATTGTGCATCTTACACATCTTAATGTAGACGCTGATTTGCTTATCTAAGTCTACCTCTTGAGCTCAATACTCGAATGAGTGCTTAGACTTAGTGATTTTCTGTTGATATTTAGCAAATTTAGTTCTTTTAATAAATTATAGTTTTATCTTTGTAACACACTTATGAATTGATAATGGATTTGTTTAGTCCCCTTTTGAGAAATAAACTGTAATCACTTCTAAACCTCATTAGGATACGCGGAATATTTTGACTGGTAGTAATTATGAATAAAAAGTCCTACCACTAAGGATTATTTTTGTGTGGGAATGACAAGTGAGTTTCCTCTCTTGCCAGCCCTTCAGACATCGCTTACCCTCTCCATCAAATTAGGGGAAGTTAGTTTGTCACAGATACTGATTCTCCTCTACCTGAACTGTAAATTCCTGGTTACTACACTTACATAACCAGTTGACTAAGCACATCATTAAAATAAAGGGAGTCCAGCCTGTTCTCTAACTAGCAATAAGCCAAATGATCAAAACAAACTGACCTAGTATAATGTGTATGTTTATTTTCATAGTTGAATTTAAGCAACACATACAGAAATCTCCTCCTCTCTAGAAAGCCCAAAAAGACAGCAAGGAAGTATTTCTATTTGTATCTGTCTTCCTGAGCTTCTGCCTAGGGGAGGGTGGAGGAAGGCAGCGAGGGGCCCTCGAGACCCTGCCCCACTCCAGCCATCTGCAGTGCGGTCCCTCATCCCTGGCCCCCGCTGCTCTGGGGGGAGATGCATCATTCTCCGCAGCTGCAAGTAGTGTAGTACTTGATGACTTTAGATTTCACATTGAAGAGAAAACATTTCTGTAAACCCTAACCTATTTTCTTGTGTTTTTTTTTTCTTTATAATTAGAGTTTAAGGCTTTAAGACTAGACAGGGTATTTACACTGATCATCCAATATATAAAACAATTTTGAGGGAAAAACATACTCATCAGTTAATAGTTTTACAGCTCATCTAAACCTAAGAAAACTTCATTTGATGTCATAGCAATATATGTTAAAAATGTAAGACAATTTTCTAACATAAGATTTAAGGAAGACATTTGGTAAGCAACAAAAGGAACTTCAAAATATTTGCCATCATTGATATGAAAATAATGGAAATAAGAGCATCGAGCCCAGCCTGGCGTGGTGGCGAACGCCTGTAATCCCTGCACTCGGGAGACTGAGGCAGGACCAGCCTGGTTACACAGAGAGTTCAAGGCCAGCCTTGCATAGCGAGACCCTGTCTCGAGAAACACAGAGAGGCAGTGAGCCTAGATTTATTTCCGGAGGCAAGTTCCGTAAGGATGGTGACTGTTTGCATTGGCCATGGGTAGCCCTGTTAACGTCCATGGACATTTTCCTTGGCAGCCTTCCTGCCTCTGAGTTATGTGTGGTTTCTGGGAAGCAAGTGTGGTAGAGTGAGGCTTAGCCATAAATCCAAAATTTTGGTAAGTTAAAAGTTATTTTTGATTTTACCAGGTAGTCTCTGCTCTCCCTCTAATTTTGCTCTCTTTTTTTTTTTTCTTTTCCCTTCTGTCTTTTCCCAAAGTGCTGTGGTTCTCTCCCCTTTCTATGAGTGAAGCGAGACTAAATGTCCCATCCCACTTCTGGCAGCTGTGGCTGTGTGTTCTCTGGCTGAGGTCAAAGATGTGCACATGGGAAAGTAGTCGTACTTGGAGGTTTGCTAGAGAAGAGTAGAGCGCTTTCTGCAGAGAGCTTTCCAGAAACAGCCAGCTTTCAGCATTTTCAAAGTAGCTAGGTTGTTTTGTTTTTGTTTTTCCTATTTAGGAAAAGAAAAGGAAATAGGTTTTATTTAGGTCAGAAGGTAATCTGAAGGAGTCGTTTCTTTGTAATATATTTGACATCTCATGATGTTTACTGTCTCTTTCTCAGGTTGTCCATGTTTTAATCCACATCTTTAGGTCTTACAGTGAATGCAAAACAAACAAATTCCCTAGTCAGGTCCAGACCTATGCACACCCAATGCTGGTGACCCAGATGTCAGCTGCAGTAAATCTCTTTCAGTGGATTGAGCAGCAGCTGTAAGCAAATCTCATCATTCAACTAGGAAGTACCAGAGAAGCCCCCTGCCCTTACCTGTCCCCAAATGGCTGAGGGGACAGTTTATTTCCTTGTGTGTAATTTCCTGTCCATGATGGACCAGTGCTTATGAAAACACTAAAAATGAATTATTAAGAAAATTAATTTTTAAAAAATATAAAGTAACTCCAAGTCTTTAAATTATGATATTTAGCAGTTCTGTCAAATTATTCTGTAAAATAGCTACAAAATGTTCTGAACTCGTCTTCTCACAGACCAGTAACACTTACTTCATGGCCAGATTTACAAATCAGCATCGAGCCAGTGATCAGAGTGGCTTTTTTGTGAGGAGAAAGGCATAGCAACAGCTCCCTTAGGCCTAGGCGAGCTTAGGTGAAGACCCCGGTTCTTGTGCCCCGCAGTCACGCATCCTCTTCCTTGAACCTGGAAAGCCCTTTGGCCCCATCTCCAGCTACTGAAGTCTACCCATCCTCCAACATGTGTTTCAAATGCCATCTCTTTTCATTAGATTTTCATGCTCTCCCACTAGTGCTACCAACATCTGGGGTTGAGCTTTCCCTTGTCTTTCAGAGGAGTCTGTCTTAGACCATGGTAGAAGAAGCCAGGACAGGACTTGGTAGAGTTTGGGACTCTGGAATTTACAAATTAAAATTGAAACTCCAATTTGAGTAAATGACCTTGAACAAATTCTTGGCCTCTGTTTCCTGGTGTAAAATGAGGGCGATCATAGTGCCTGTAACATAGGGCCGTTGTGTACGTTTTACTTGAGCCGATCCCTGAGATGACCGCTGGGGAGGTGGCGTGTTTCTGACTTGTCTCGTCCCACCGCCTTCCTGCCGGTGAGGGCTTCTGGCGCGGTACCCTGGCCAGCAGGTACTAAGTTGGACGTGAGTGCTCACGCCCCTTGAACAGTGATGGTGTGAGGCGGAGGACTAGCACACAGAGAGGGAGTGGTAACTCACCGTTAAAAAGGGTAAGGAAGTTTCCCAAACTGGACCCTGCTGTCGGGGCCCACGTGCGGGCCCTGGGGTGGCAGCGCTGACGCGCCCCCTGGCCGGCTGGGTGGAAGCGGCGCAGGGCACGGCCGCGGGGCGGCAAGGGCAGCCGGAGCCGGTGGATGGCGTCTGCAGGCCTCCTCCCCAGGATGAATGGAACACGAGGCTGCTCGGGAGACTGCTGAGTCACCCCGGCCCGCGTTTCCCGGGCTGCTCGTGTGCACGTCCCCGGGGTGCGCGGAGACGCAGACAGTGCAGAGACCTGGGCACGCAGGCTTCCCGCGCAGCCGGCTGTGAGCCTGGGTCGGTGACGGGCTTTTACTTCAAGTCTGTTTAGCGCTTCGCTGAGATTAGCGCTTCCCAAACCTAATAGGCCGTAGACGGTTTTTTGTGTTTGTGTTTTTGTTTTGTTTTGTTTTGTTTTTTGTAGTGAGATACCCGTAAACATCTCACGCATCAGTTTAAGAGCAGTGTCCACACGGTCCTAAAGCGCAGGTGTTCGCGTGAGAGAACGAAGTTTCACGGCGCCTCACGCTTGGCAGATCGCACAGCACTGTGCGCCCCGGCGGCTGCCCCTCTGCCCCCAGCCCCCAGCACGGGTCGCAAAGGCCCGCCCCGCCCCTGGCCCTCCCCCCACGCCGTGGCTGTCCATTGTGAGCGTCTCCACATGCGTCCTCTGTCGCCATGCTCCACGCCACACCGGTGACTCCCAACCTCTGTGGAAGAGAACTTTCTGCCAAATTCATTTCAGGTTCTTCTTCCTTTATTTAAAAGATTTGTTGCACGGGGTGTTATATACATAGAGGAAAATGCTTTCTAAATGACAGCCCTTGAAACTGGAGAAGCACTCTTGAGTAGCAAAACCAGGGTTGGGATTCACTGAGATGTGCTCAGACCATTTTTATTTCCTCATTTTCACGCAATTAAAATTGTTAGACGTATAAAATTGTCTTGCTGAGCTATTTATGCATGGATCAGTATATATTTTGCATATTTGAGAAATTCAACTTTAATAGTACTGTTTATCAAGTTGTTTAATACATTTTAATCTATGTGCCACCAGGTTACTTTGAAAAAACAAGATAAGCTGAGTACAGGCACGATGCCACTTAATCCTTGTTTAGCAATTTAAAGCAACCAGTGTCTTTTTCAAAAACAACTGTGGAGTTGACAGATGTGGCATGCTTAAACGTGGCTCGCAGTAAACAGTGCATGAAGTGTTTGCTAGTGTTGTTATTCTTCTTGAAGAGTTAAATTCTGCCCGGTTGTTACTTCCCAGTATTTGAGGAAGTTCACACTCTACCCTTCTCAGTTGCTGGGCATCTCTACTGTAACTGCAGGAGCACTTCACGTAAACAAAAACTCCAAGAAGAATTAGAATTCACAGAGTTGGAGTGGTTGACATAAACCAGTTTGACCATAATAAAAGACTACAATCCTTCACTAGACTTGTAATTAGGACACAGGGTTTTTCAATATTTTTATGTGATTATAGTCTGTGAAAGCTTCATGCATTTCGATTATTATAGAAAACATGTACCTTTGTATACATTTCTTTAGGTTGTAAAGTGCTCGTCATTATGTTAGTACCTTGTCGAAGTCTCCATCTGTCCATAACTGATTTTTCTGCTTCCATCTTGCAGCTTACTGAAACAAATGCAGGTGTCAAGTGCCTGGACTCCATGTGCTGTTTCCCCGGAGAAGCAGCGAGCGCGTCTGTTAGAAGAGTGCTGGAACGAGCTGTAAGAAGGTGCGGCCCCGCCCACCTCAGCAGGTGTGCCAGCTCTCTAAGTAGCCTTTGCTGCAGATGAGAGTCCTGCAAACCGCAGCGGGACGGACCTGCAGCTCTAGATACCCAGTAGATCAGCAGCGGGTTTTACCAGCTGGAGCGGAAGTCTCCTATGTGGTAGCTCTCTGACGGTAGATTCGCTTTGCGGTTTCGGGTGGGGTTCTTTCACTCCCAAAGGAAGAAAAGGCGTCTTTGAAGAGACTTCATCCAATGAACAAAAAGTCCTGTTTTACGATCATTCTAAAATGTGGTGAAATAGAAGTGTGTATGTGTTGCTTTTTCTTGCTTTGTATAACTTTCATTTTTATACTACTGTTTCATTTTCTGCTGATATTTCCCCCTGCTTTTTGTCTTTACAAAATAATCTCCACATACAGTGAAGTCAGAAGTCTTTGCTTTTCTTATTCTTCATGTATCTTTTCTTATCAATCATTCAGGGTTAAACCCAAAAGGCTGTATTTCTGTTTCCTGCCCCTTTTTATTGTCTGTGATGAAGTTTTGGAATGAGTTACGATTTCTCAGTGTCTTTTATTTGGCATTTATTGATTAATTAAACTATGGATCAGAAGGATCTTAGAATTTTTGTCACCCCTCCCCCCAAATCTGTTTCTTCAATTAGATTTATCATGGCCTCCTTTTATGAATCATAGCCAGAAAAGGACAATTGTTGGTAAATGCCATTTAAAAATCACTTGAAGGTGAATAGATTCATTTCTTCATATTTCTTCATATGTTTGCTCAAGGTGTGTATCATTATTGAGGGGAAACTACAGAATAAGCAATCACTTTCTCTGCATTTTGTGTTGCTTAGGCGAATGATATCATATTCACAAAACGGGAGCGGCCTTTCCCTGGGTACACGAAGGGATGTGGTGCGCACAGACTGGCGTAGATGACCATTTTCCCAGGGCACCACCGGAATAGCACCGCTCGCTGTGTGTGCCACTGCTTAGAAATACTTCATTCCTTGAGGCCAGGAACAAAGAATTTAACCTTGTTGGTTAAAAAAAAAAATTAATGTTTGGTTACCTTTGTGTTGTAAAAAAAATGATGAGTATGATATCATTCGTGTGTTAAAATTTGGGTAACTTTTATTGGTGAACTCTTGCTTCTCCTTTACTTTTGGCCATGTCTTTACAATTAAATTGATAAATAGCATTCTTATGTTAACGTAATGCCTATGGTTTCACTCCTCATTTATGCTGACTTGATTATAATATGTGATTCAAACTATTTCCATAATGCTTATATCATTTTGGAGTAAGTTCATCTCACATAAAAGGATTACTGTGAATAGTTAAATATAATGGGATTTTGTTATGTCTTATACAGTTGTATTATAAAATACACTGTAGAAAAGTAGTTCTTTCATGTACCCAGGCGAGTGAGTTTCCCATCCCTGAGCTAGTGATGTTCCGAAAGGGTCTAACTTACCCTGTTGTTTTGGCTAATAACAGCTTTCCCACGCAGAGCAAGATGGGAAATAGACTAAGATACTATGATGAGAACTTAATTCTAAAACTCTCTACTTCAACATAAATTCCTCTTTAATGACAGTATACACTTTTGCTAGTGATTTCTTTAAAACCTAGATTAATTTTGAAAGAACCAGAAACATTTTCTGCGTTGTGCATTGTGCCAGGTCTTTGGTTAAATCGTGCGGGCTCTGGGCCCCGCTCCTCTGTGCGGCCCGGTCCACAGGTGGCCCGGGAGCCCGGCCCTGCGCTGTTGGGCTGGGCTCTGGCCATCTCTATTTCTCTTCACTCGAGTGTGCCGTACTCTTTTCTAAGATGTTTTTCTAATAAAATGTTTAACTTAACAGTTAATATCATAGTTGACAGGTTATAGATGCCTTTGCAGTGTTGTCTGACATTTCAGGTTATATAGTATTAATGACTTTTGTCATTTTTCTTTTTCTGTAGATGAATCTAAAGTCTTTTGAGATCAGTTACTGTTACAATTTTCTAGGAGATAAAGTCATACAATATACAGAGGTAGTTGGTGCTTTTCAAAGGGCTTTGTGAACATTATAGTTAAAGTGAAATCGTCATTTTGGTGTGTAGCTTGTTTTTGTTTTCTGTAGAAAATTATATTTGTGAAATATGTTTGGCATTTCCATTTTGATTTTCAGCCAGCCTCTAGCCTGCATTTCTGTTTCATGTCTAATATGAGGATGGGACAGATCCAAGACCTCCTAAAATTACATGATGCAGAAGCCTTTGGCATCTTGCTTCTTTGACATACAGAAGTAATGGGCATCATTTGAGAAATACAGCAGGAATTTTTTTTTTTTAATATGAATGTACCGGGAATTGAACTCAGGACCTTGGGCTTGCCAAGCTGGCGCTGTGCCGCTGAGCTGTATCCCCAGCCCCGGGGATTTTATATGACACATTTCTCAACTGATTAAATTCTTATCGATTCCTGGTACCAAAAAAGAAAAAAAATTCTTATCTAGACACAAAAATTTCCCTTACATTTTATTATTTGATGTTCTCAAAGGCGCATGCCGCATCGCAAGCTGAGCTTCCAAGAGCTCTGTAAAGGGTCCGTCGTGCTGTACCCTGGAGCGCGGTGCTGCAGCCGTGATGATTCCCTCTGGGCCCCGAGCTGCTAGTGCGTTATTCTAACCAGAATGCCCTTGCACATAGAAAGGAGTTAGTATGCAGCTCCGGGGTTTAATACCTGTCAGAAATGATACTCAGCATGTGCACATGTGTCCTTTGAAAAGATGAGACATAAAGGAAAACTTAAAAAGCTTCCTTCGGCTGGAGCACTTGTCTCGTATAGATATGCTGGGTTCAACTCCCAGTAGCACCAAAACAAAGCTTTCTTCAGTGTAAGGAATGGTTGGAAAAGGGAACAACTAATATAAAATGTTGGCAGTTTGGAATCTGACTCCAGATGATTAGGGTGTTGACAAGTAAGTTAACATATAACGTAGCCCACCCCCTATAAATACTTACTGTGTAGGAAGTCTTCATATGCTTATTTTTATTCATTTCTTCTACAAATACTGGGTGCCTGATACATGCCAGGCACAGTTCCAGGTGCTAGAGAGACAGAAGTAAACCAGCTCTTTCTCAGCCTGAGGCAGGTGATGTTCAGGCTTTTCTGGATGCCAGGAAAATTAGAGAGCTGTGCAGTTGCTGCTCGTTCACCCAACTGCGTGATGTTTCTGTATTCCACACTTGACAGTGACTCTCACTTCATTGATTCAAACTTGGACTACCCCAGACACCGAGAGTCTCTGGAAAACAAGATATTTGGTGAAGATCAGTGGGGCCCTTCTGAATGCCAGCTCCCTCTGACTCCTCTTCGGGGAGAGCGTGCTCCCTGGCAGAAGTTATATGAAACGTGCTTATCGCCGCATGCTGCTAATCTCATAATAAAAGCTTTTCCTTGGTGATCTGACACTGTCCTTAAGCTAGTCTGTCCTTAAGCACGTGATCTGACACTGTCCTTAAGCATGGCAGGCTACTTTTGGTCATGCATTATTTTAGTTTAAATTAATTCAAGACAACTTGAATTTACAGCTGCAAATAAAGTACTACATGTTGGATTGCTTACGGCCTTCCCGCTCAGATAGTCGTTCATGTTTCCAGCCAGCACGGAAGCATTTTTCCTTAGTTAAGTGAAAGTGCCAGTGACCTGCAAGTGTCGTTGATGGCTTTGAGTAAACCATTGACTTCATTCAGGCCAATAGGCGGAAATGACTAGCGCAGAACTTATAGCTAATGTGTATGAACACGCTATTTCATTCCAAGGCTCTTGGTAAGTGGGAATTCTGGGTGGTTTTTTGTTTTTGTTTTGTTTCTGTAATGACAGCATATAGCCTAGTTGCTTTTCAGTGAAACTGTATGTGTGTAAGTCTTACTAACATGCTTCTTTTTGAATTATAAAGATTTTAAAAGCATCTTGTGCTTTACTACCTACAGATGATGTTTTAATGCTAAAGAATGTCTGAATTTTGGCTAATATTTTTATATGATAACTAGAGCATAATCTCCCTGAGTTTTTGTAAAATGTAAATAGAATGGGGATCCAGTGCTAGTGTGAAGAACTTCACTTTGACATTTAAAAATGAATCCGTAATTATTTTAAAACTCAGATTGTATTTCAGCCCTAAGTTTTAAGACTCAGTTTTTTTCTTAGTTTAAACATAGGCCCTGGTGAGCCAAACTTTTCTCTTATTGTTACTCTAGATCATGGAGTGCCTCGGATCCTTTCTGTACCAACGACAGGAGCGTCTTGACTCTCTCCACAATGGACTCATCTACTTGCTAAAGGGCGGTAGTGCTTGTAGAGTGATTTCACCGCCTCTCCTCAGATTCAGGGCCGATCATCCTGTGGATGGCCACTCTGGTTCTGAAGTCACTCTGAAATCTCGGGAGTAGTTCAGACCCAAACAGAAACACGAGCCCTTCTCCTCTCCCCTTAATTTGAGTATGAACATGTCAAAACTTGTGACTAAAGAGACAGTTTGATTTTTTTTTTTTTCTTTTTGGTCTGGGTTGTCCCTGCGCATATGGGGCTCCTAATGGCGTTTCAGCATGTTGCTGAGGCCGCTATATTTTAATGTCAAGATAGAACAAGAGATAACTCCTACCTATGTGGTTATTGACTTCTGTTTAAAATCTGCTTCTGTAAATTATGCTGAAAGTTTGCCTTGAGAACTCTATTTTTTTATTAGAGTTATATTTAAAGCTTTTCATGCGGAAAGTTAATGTGACTGTAAGGAATTTTGGTACCTCAGCAACTTGTGTTGTTAATTCATTAGTGTGTTTTAAGTTCACAGAGCAACCTAGGAGACTGCGTTTCCCCTGTTACTGACTGCAGTGCCTAGATGTGCGGTGGGTGGCACAGCCAGGTGGCTGTGTGCGTGCAGGGCGTATCATACGTGTTAGTCCCAAACCAGGTCTCTTCGCCAAATTTCAAAGTGATGTTTACTAGGGTTTTGTTTTGTTTTGGTTTGGTTTTTTTGCCCGAATATAAAGAACCTATAGTGGATTAGATTATCATTATTAATTTAATGTCTTTATCATTGGCTCTTTTGCATGCTGTAACCTGGCTAATATAAATTTGAGTTTTCTCTATCCAAAGGCTCTGTTCATAATAGTATTTTATGACAATGTTGTAAAGTTCACCTATATCAATAAAAAGCAAGTTTGACAGTATTTATATATTGCAAATAGTTTTAATTATACAAATCGAAATATGGTTAATTAGATCCATAATAAGAGGAGACTACCTCTTTATGACTTAGAGTTACTCCTGCCCTTCTGTAAGCTAGATTTTAGGATAAAGGATTTCTGTTAAGAATCTTGTTATTCTTAGGTTAGCACATGTTGCGGAAGTTATTGTGGACTACCACAATAAGGTAAATTCTGCCCAGTGTCCTATTACGAGGTATGTTGTCAGGTGTGACTATGGAATGTAAATGAAACAAAGTCTTAAAATACGAGATTTTTAACAGCAAAAAAATTAAAATGCTAGAATGACTAACCAGGTACATGTCAGTCTAGTTAACTCCTTGCATCTCAAAACTTAATTTCCATCTCAAATTTGTGCCGTCATTTGTTTCGTGAAAAGTAATGTTTTAAGACCTGGAAATGATGGTTAGTTTAAGAATGCTTATCTACTCAGCTTATAATGATAATATACAAAATAAAAATTGTAAAAAACAGTGAAATGAAGTTTTGTCAAATTGTCCCTTTGGGATATAATTCCTTTTTGGAGATTTTTTTGTACAACTCTTCATTTCTCTCCCACTTCACAAACATAACTTTGAGACTTGGGTTGGTAGACAAGACTTCAGAATGGTAGAATGAGAATTAAGACTTTACGTGTGTTCGCTGGGATTCTGCTTGCTCGTGTGCCATTTGTCTTTAAATAATGCACGATGTTACATTATCCATTTTAGGCCAAATATTAATTTTCATAAACAACCCTTCTTGGATATTCCAAAGTTAAGTTTAGGAAGATCTTTTATTCTGGAAATACATTAAAGGGATAGATAGTACAACTGTAACACTCACTGATACACATTCCAGAGGGGAAATAGTGTGGAAATATTCAGTAGAATAGTAGAGGATAATATGAAATTTGCTTTCTCTTAGAATGTCTTCTGAAGTGTGCATGTACAAAATGATGGCCAGGCATGGTGGCACACGCCTGAAATCCCAGCACTCAGGAGGCGAAAGCTGTTCACAGTCATGAGTTTGAGGCCGCCTGGATTCCATAGTAAGATTTTGTCTTAACAATAACAAAAAACCATTGAAAATGACGTTCATTGGGCCTGCATTCCATCTGCCTTAC
>RJWT010021799.1:0-17442 GCA_004365215.1 Cuniculus paca | reverse complement strand
TGGGTTGGAGATGCTTCCACATGCATAAGTGCGTGGAGGAGGGGTCTCCTTCTGTGACAGTGCCAAGGCCTCTAGGTGAACTGCAAAACTCCTATTTTAATATCATCCAGTGGGAAGTTCAGGTGGGCTTCTCGCCTGGGGAGGGGTCTCCTGCCTTTGTTCCTGTTCACAGGAGAGATCCCCAGGCCATCCTTGGGCCAACACTGAGCTTGATCTGAGAACACATCGGGCTCAGATTTTACACTTCCTGCACATATTTGGCTTGGTTTACAATGAAAGATTTTACTCTGTACCTGCCACAGCATTCTGTAGTTGGACTACATCTGAAAGCCATCCTGTGTAGGATGGAGAAGAACGAGGCTGTGTCATCATCCTAGTGGCAATGCTGGAGGAGCCATCAGGAAGGATCAGTGTAGCCCAAGCCAAAGACAGTGCCCAGGAAGGCAAGATAGACACCAGATACAGGTCACATCCTATGACTAGAACATAGGAATTCACTCCAGTGAAATCAAGAAGTGAAAATCTGCAGACCCTCTAAGACTCCCTGGAATATCACTTCTCCATTGTAACCCAGAGAAAACCCAAATGGATAGTGAGTTCATGAAAAGTTGTTTGACCTTATTACAATCTGGAGAATGCAAAACATGCGCTCCACGAATATCTTGTCATGACCACCAGGGGGTGGTAACAGAGAAGGTGGACAGGCATGTGCTGGCTGGACCTGGGGCCCGACCGTCAGTGCTGTTGCTGCTGTGGGAATGTGAGCGGGAACAGCCTGCTGGAAAACAGCTTGACACTCACTGGTGAGGCAGAGAGACCAGCACCCTGCATCCTGGCAGCTTCACTGAGGTGGACCCTGAAGACACAGGATATATGAGTGGACCACGCATGTGTGAAAACCACTCAGCTGGAAACCACTCAGAGCTCTTGGTGAGCAGACTGGCACAGCCTGGCTAGGTCCTGGAAGGTGTAACTACTCTGTGTCTCTGGCCACCTGCAGGTAGTACCACTGGGTTAGTACAAGCAGAGAATTCCAGGTACAAAGTGGACATGTTCTGCCCAGGCCCTAAGCAAGATGGGTTTCCTGAAAGAGGTGTCCCTTCCTGGATTTACATGGAATTTCAGCTTCTGTGAACAAGTGATGCAGGATCAGGGGCAGAACAGCATGATAGGGTGCAGGCAGGACCACGTCTACAGGGAGGCAGATACATATCCAGAGGCTGTGGTCAGGGCTGTCAGCATTTGCTACCTGGTCAAGAGGTAGGTGGTGCTAGTGGCTTCAGCCTTGCAGACCAGAGCAGGCTTGGAGATGAAGATGGTGCCATATGAGTGCCAGATGGGGCAATGCCTGTCTGCGTTCCCATCAAGAGCATTCTCACCCCGAGCTCAGCAAGTGCCTTCCCAGAACCTTATGGGGATGGGCTCTGGACTGAGCTTGGAGACTGAAGAGGGAGAGGGCCCACAGCTTGGAACATCTTATGAAGATGGGGTTATTCTCACTGTGCCCTCCAGGGGTCCCTATGAGCTGTACCCAAATGGGTAGAAGCCTAAAACTCAGGAGAGCGTCACAGAGAGGGACAGCCACAAAGAAGTGCACCAAAAGAGCACTGTTTGAAGCTCCCCAGGCCTGGGGATCTGGCAGCTCAGGGCCTGGGGAGTTTCCTGCCCCTAACAGTGACTTCAGTTTTGCATTGGCAGGACTTTTAGGATATCCCACAGCTGAAAAGTTAACTGGTTATGAGACATATATTTGAAATGTGCACAATGACATTGGGTCCCCTGCAACCCCAACTCAAAAGTCTGTGGACTGGGCACGTTCTTCAATGCACAGAAGAACCTTATCCATCCCTTAAATGGATAAGGGTCCCACCCTTTGGGGCCCAGGAATGAGCTAAAGTGCCACTGCTCTGGAAAGCAGCCCACCCTAGGAGTCGCATCTATTTGCCTTCCCATATCCCCCCAATTTCATATCGCACCCACATGATTGTTCTTTCCTGCCCTGCAGGAAACATGGCTCGGATGGCCCTGGGCAACACCTGGGCTGCTCCTTGCTGAGGAAGTGTAAGGGCAGGGTGGGGTGTGAAGGACCCTCTCACTTGCCCAAGGAGCAGGGGATGTACTGGTAGGTGGAGCCACCCGAGGTTGGCTAGCAATGCAAGGTCAGGCTGTGTTGGCAAAAGCTGGCAGGGGCTTCAGCGTAGTCATGATGCGGTGGTCTGTGTGGGGTCCTCATTGTGCTAGGATGTGGGCTCTGTGTGGATGGGCCTCTGCTGGAGCCAAAGCTGCTTTTCTATTCCTAGCACACCACCTCCCTCTGAAATGTCTGCTGTAGTCTGTTAAGCCAACAGAGCTCACTGAGGCTGCCCCCAAGCAGGCTAAATTGGACCAACCTAGTGGTGAGGCTAAGAACCACAGGTCCCTGAGGGGCTTCTCCTCTAGGCAAGAACAGAGCTACAGGGTGGGTGTCTGTCCACAGTGTTGGCTGTGGGGTGTCTGCTAGAATTGGGAGAGGGGACATGGACTAAGGCTGAGCAGCTGGCAAGCACTGCCCACATCCCTCCTGGTCTCTCATCCTTGTCCCTGGCACCTTAGCCAAAGCTATCCCACACTCCCACCTGCCCTAGTTCAGCTGCCATATATTTTGGCACAGGAGAGTCATTCTTCACACCTGAGTCAGAGCAGGGAGTTGGCAGGGGCAACTGTAGACTCCAGAGGGCAGGTAACCATGAAGTGCAATATTCAGACCTGGGGTCTTCAACAATTGACAAGGGGAGCTAACAGGGTGTCCTGGGCTGAATGGCCTGGGGAAAGCAGATGTGATGGGGCTGAGATGGTCCCATCATTGGTGAGGCCTTAGCCATGGCCAGAAGCAGTGACTCAGGAGGTCTCTCACAATTCATCCTGGAGCAACCCAGAGAATCCCCAGGGCTTCTGCTTCTCCACATTTAGACCTCCCCGCCTAAGTGCTGGGGTCTGCAGGTGTCTAGCGGCCCTGAGGGTTGACTGGGGATTCTAACTCTCAGGAGTAACTTCCTCCTGGGCCTAAGCAGGAGGTGCTGAGGGCCACAAGCTCACCTGATGGGGCTCCCTTCTCTTGGCAGCACACCCTGCCACTGTGGGGGTAGGGGACAAGCAGGCAGGCCTGTTGGCCAGTGTAAGCAGCAGCCAGCAGGCTGTTGGCAGGCCCTGCCGTGGAACTGGGACTGGCTCAGACTCACATTGTGGGCTGGCTTCCTTTCTCCTGAATGTCACAGACACGTGGGGTCTGCCGGGCTTACCCAACTTAGTGTGTGCCTGTGTTTGCTTGCATGTCCATGGTAAACACATGCACACTCCTGTGTGTATGCACTGTGCTGTGCATTCATGTATAGGTACATGTGTGAAGATACATGTGCAGGCCGCACATGTGTGTGCAGCTGTGGCACATGTGAATGCATTTTGTGCACCTCTTTAGCTGGGTCTCATAGACACTGCTGTCATGTTCAGGCTCCCCAAGTCCTGAGTGGCCCTGGGTGGTGCATAGAGGCTTCAGGATTGAGCCCACATCAGAAAGACCTTTATCAACCGGACAACCCTACGAACATACCAGAGAGCTTCCCACCACAGAAAGAGCCAGAAGGCCTGGGGATGTGACATGACTGGGCCTCTCCCTGGACTCTGAAAGGGAAGTAGACAGGTGGATATGCCAGTCACTCAGGAGGCAGCAGACCCAGAAACTCAGCCAAGTTCCACACTGGGATGATGATTCTGTTTGTTGGCTGGCTGGTTGGTTGGTTTAAGGCCTTTATTCCCTCATCTATGCTTGTGGGCACCCTTTGTAATACCAACCAAGTGTGGCCACTTGGCTCTCCTGGGCAAGGTTCAGACAAGGATGGAGGAAAAGGTAAGGGGCCTGCCCCTTCACACCCCACTCATCCTGTTCCTACTTCTCTGAGGTATGTCCACATCCTTTGCTGACCCCAGCTCTAGCCCACCTCCCTCGGAACCTCCCCCCCTGTCCTGTAAGAGGAACAGTGCACAAACATAGCAAGGTGAGGGAGTCCAGGGCCAGCAGGAGAGGGCTTAAATTCCAGGGTGTCTGATGTGTGTGCGAGTCTAAGTGCTTACACACATGTGACAGCAACTGTGCTTGTGAGCAAGATGTGTGTAACATGTACATTTGTGCATATGAGTGTGTGGGCTAGGTATGAACATGGTAGAGTGCATCTGTGGAAGTATGTGTACATGAGTGCATACATGCACATGGGAAAGTGTGGTAATGTTATGTGTGAGTGTGGTTCATGTAGTACCGTGTGGATGTGTGTGACGGAGTATGAGCATACGAATACGGTTGTATATGTAGAAATAACTGAAAGGATGTGTGTGTTTGTGGTATGTGCTTGTATATATAAAAATGGTTGTTACCAGATATGGTGGTGCATACCTGCTATCCCAGCACTTGGGAGGCTGAGGCAAGAGGATTGCTGTGAGTTTGAGGCCAACCTGGATTAAATAGTGAGTTTGAGAGTAGCCTGAACTACATAGCAAGACCGTATCTCAAAAACAAAACAAAACAAAACAGAATGGTTGTCACTCTTGTGTGAGTGTGTACATGAGTGAGGGTATGTGAAAATGTATGGGCACACTGAGAATGTGTGCATGCCTGTGAATGAGTCTTAGTATGTAAGTATGTACACATATGAAAGTGTATATGCTAGTGTATATGTTAAGGCTACATATGTGCATGTATAGAGGATTGTGTGTTTCTGCATGTGCACATGTGTGCAGATAGGAACATGGCAAGTGGGCCCATGTATGTGTGAATTACCTGTGTCGTATGGGGACATGTGTGCGTGTATGGGTATGCATCTGTTATGTGGGTGCATGTGTGTGGGTGTTGGTATTGATCATCATACTCAGAGCTAAGTTCTCACAGAGTCACAGAACCCACTTGGATGTTTGTGGTGAGCTGAGCAGGTAAGCAATCAAACAATGCAGGAGGAACCGCCATCAACTGCATCCTCTCCGTGAACTGCATCTGGGCAACTTCACAAACTTGTGATACGCATGTGATTAGATATCATACAATTAGGTGATAAGCTTATGCCACATTAGCCAGCTGAAGGCTTCCTGCATGCAGATACATGTTCTATAAGCATTGACTATCTCCACAGGTACCTGTGACTTACATGTGCACAGCCTCAGCATGCTGGCTGAGCTGTGAACCTGTGGGGTCAGGGGTATCCCTGAGTGGGTGAGTAGCTGGGCAAAGTTCTCAGCCAACCTCCAGGGAGGGTGACCCCATCCCCAGGCTATGTGAGCAGACACCTGCTCCGGGCAGCACACTGGTATTTCAGCAAATGCTAGATGGCACTGACATCCAGGGAGCAGCAGGATAACTCTTGCTTTTAAAAGTCCTGCCTAAAACTTTTCCTGACACATAAGATTGCTTACCAAGAGATTCAGTCTCAGTGTAGGGTGCAGGGCTCTGCCGAGAGGAGGCCCCTCTGTGGGCTGACACTGAGGTGTATTTTGGCAGGAGAACGTGTCCCTGGCTGACATCCTCTCCCTGCGGGACAGTGGTCTCAGCGAACAGGAGGCCTGGGCTGTATGCTTGGAGTGCAGCCTATCCATGCGGAGCGTTGCCCACTCCGCCATCTTCCAGACCCTGTGCATCACACCTGACACTCTGGCCTTCAACACCAGCGGAAATGTGTGCTTCATGGAGCAGCTCAGTGGTGAGGCCCAAGGGGCAGTGCAACTAGGGTGGAAGCCACCTGTCAGGCAGCTAAGCGGACACAGGGCACATGCCCAGCGCCCAGGTTTCCTTGGAGCCTGATGGCACACTCGACCTGAGGTATCATGGAGGGAGTAAGGCAGGCCAGACATTGAGTTGTGCTAACCAAATGTCTCACATTCCCCAAGGCGGCCACACACGCCCTCAGAGGACCAAGAAGGGGCTTGGCTGATGTAGGCAGTAACCCTAACCCTAACTCTTACTCTAAGGGAGGTCTGGGTTCCTTGTCTCCCCTGCTAGCCTGAAGCAAATCACAGATGAGGTTCACTTGGCCGCAGTAGGCCAGCCACCTCCCTCTCTGGAGAACCTGAGCCAACAGACATGATTTTCCCAAATGGTAGCCTTCAGTTGTCCTTCTTTGGGAAGTCAAATGAAATACTGTTTTCCTTCCCTTTGAAATGAATTTTCCACATTTACAATTAAGATGCCCGTTTCTCTTTTAACTGCATCTTCAGATGCTTAAAACCATCCTCTAGGATGCCCAACCCAAAGGTAGGGGATGGAGGGAGAGGACTGGGCTCTGAGGACTTGGTTCACACCTTCCTGACGCTTCATGAAGGATCTGAGGGGCTGAGCTCTAGTTGGTAGTTTTCTCTCTTCACTGATTCTTTGTGGATGTAATCAAAGAATCTTTTTTTTTTCTTCCCCAAGATGACCCCGAGGGCGCCTTTGTCCCTCCAGAGTTTGACCTGACTGGAAACACCTTTGAGGTAAGAGCTGGGGAAAGTCATTAACCAAGCCCCTCCCTCTTCACCTGTACCTTTGTGGTTACTGGCTTACCTTGGTTGCTGCAGTGGGTGGCCTCTGCTGGACTGTTCCCAGTGGGACTATCCTTGGAGCCCCCACCTTTGTCCTTGGTGGCAGCTGGAGGACAGCTCCATGTGTGGAAGAAGTGGCCTTGTGTAGCGATGCGCTGCTGCTCTAGATGTTCCCCTGGGGAAGGACAGTGAGAGGATGAGAAAATAAAGAAATGAGAGAAAGCTGGTGTCAGGTAGAACCCTTATCCTCCGGATGAGAGGAAAGGAACTGCTCAACCACTGTAGCACATTTATTTATACCCTCCAAAGAAGAATGTCAATTTCAACCCCATTGCCTAGTAACTTGTTTGCCTGGCTGGCCTGGGCCTCTTGCCTTCTTGGAACTGGAACAGCTTGTTTACTGAGCTTGTTTTGGGCTCTCTGTGTTTTCAGGGCTGGTCTTGCTTTAGCCCCACACATGTGATCAGTCTTCAGCTTCAGCCACTCCCTACAGCCTTGGACAATCAATGAACTTTCATTCAGGCTGCTGCAGTATCACATCAAATGCCCTTTGAACCCTCACTGTCAGCTCAGGAAAGAAGGAAGGAGAAAAAGGCAAACGACATCTCAATATTGTTATGAAAATAGTTCTGAGCTCTTGAACCACAATTTGGGGAAAGCTGCCTGCAGGTATCCTCTGGTGCAAAGAGATTTCTCAGTTTTAATGTGATCACATCAACTAGTGCTTCCCTTGTTAGTGTAGACTGCGTCCTTAACAGACTTCCTCAGCTCAAGGTCTAACAGATATTCACTGATATTTGCCACCAAGAGTTTCAAAGTTCTGTTCGTCATACTTAATTCACTTGAAGCTGATTTTACCTCGCTTTATTAAAGTGTAACTGACAAACAAAATTGGTCCATTTACACAGAGTACATGGTGATGTTCAGACATATGCATACATTATGAAATGACTAAGTCAATTAGCATTTAATTGCCAACTTTTTTTATCCAGTGTGAGACAGGGATTGCTTACATCCTGCCTATGTTGCCAGCTGTCTTTCCTGGCTGTTTATTTACTGGCCCCAGCGCACACCACCTCTCCCGTATGCCCAGGCCCAACAGAGATGGGAAGCTTTGGGGGTCTCCATCCCTCTCTATTCCTCGGTCACTCACCTATCCCTGTCCTAGAACAGCATTCTTTTAATCACCCATTTCTGGTGAGCTCTGCTGCTTGCTCAAGTGACCTGACTCTTCTCAACCCTTTATTCCACATGTGTTTTAGAATAAATTTATCACATTCCATGAAAAGCTCTGTTGGTATCTTGTCTGGAATAACAGTAATCTGTAGATCAATTTGGGGAGAATTCACATCTTTACAATGTATGAACTTCTTTTCCGTAGACCGCTGACACTTCCTCACTTATTGTGTTCCCCTTTAACATCTCTTAGTACCACTTGAAAACTTTTACCAGGATGATCTGAGATATCTTTTATTAGATTTATTCTCAGGAATTTATGACCTGATTCCATTCTAAAATCGATGGTCATCTTTTAATTGGTTTTCTGCTTGTTTGTTGCTAGTTTACAGAAAGGCAATTCATTTTAATATCTTAATTTTATATCCAACCATCTTGTAAAATCTTATTTCTAATAATTTATAGTTTTTTTTGGGTTTTCTCTTTAAGTGACTCAGTCACTGATGAAAACCAACAGTGGCCATGCCTCAGGCTTCCCTTGTGCCAGGAGGAGCATCGAGCCTTGGTGGAGCTGCAGTATACGCATCCTGCCTGGGGCTCTGGTTCCATCCCCATCCCACCCCTGTTCTAACAGTGTGTTTTCACCTTTTGCCAGCCAGGATGGCATCTGACTTGGCCACAAGTTCCCTTCTATGCTGAATTCATCATGGTTTGTCATGGATGTATATTTCATCTTTATGAAATGCTCTTTTTGCATCTCTTCAAATGACCATATAATTTTAAGATTGCAATGTCTATATATGCATGTTCTGGTATTAAATCACCCTTTTCTCCTTAGAAAAACCTAGAGTGGCCAAGTGTCTTATCTTTCCTATTAACTGCTAAATTTGACTGACAGTTGCTTGGTGTGGATTTTCTCATATTTTTTCATGAGTGGCTGGTAATTTTCCATTCTCCTGTTGTTTCTGACTGGCATTGACATCAGGAATATCCCAATCTTGTCTGAGTACCCTCTTTCTTTTTGTTCTGTTTGTATAAGAATGGAATGATCTATCCCTTGAAAGTCTGGTACAACTCACTGATAGTGCCATCTGTTTGCTTTGCAAAAAGATTTCTAATTACTTTCAATTTTTACTGATTACAGGACTAACCTGCTTTGTACATCTTGAGTCAGTTTTTTGGTAAACTACAGCAGATAAAAACAGGTGCATTAAAAGGGCTGGCTGCAAAGGATGCCCTTTCCCCTGCCATGGTTTCTGTAGGCTGCCCCTTTTTCTCACACTGATCACTAATTTGCGCTTTCTCTTTCCTTTTGCTTGTCAGTCTTGCCAGGGATTATTTTGTTCATTTTTTTCACAAAGCCTTCTCTGCACCATGTAGTGTCTCCTGGCATGTCTGTGTATTCTTTTCCTTTTTTTTTTTTTTTTTCCTGAGACAGGGTCTTGCTATGCAGTTCAGGCTGCCCTTGAACTCACTTTGTAACCCAGGCTGGTCTTGAACATGCAACAATCCTGCTCTATTCCTGTCTCAGCCTTGGAGTGCTGGGATTACAGACGTGCGCTACCACACTCAGTTTATTCTTCTCCATTGATTCTTGTTTTTTATTCTTTCTTTACTTTTAGTGTCTTTTCCTTTTGTAACTTGTGTTGCAGACTCAGCTCATTCATTTTTGCTTCTCTTCTTTTCTAATGTCATTGTCATTACTTCAGGCTATGAATTTCCCTCAACACATGAGTTTTGCTATATCTTGTGTGCTTTGCCACGTAGTGTTTGGTTCTAAATGTTTGGTTTTTTTTTTTTAATTTCCACTGAGATTTCTTCCTTAGCCCTGTGATGGGTTGGAATTTTCTTATTTTGTGTGTATATGGGGATATTTTGCTGGGAATCAAACCCATGGGCAACTACCACTGACCTGTATCCCCAGTCACCCTTTTTTGAAACACAGTCTTGCTAAGTTGCCCAGGTGAAACTTGAACTTGTGGTCCTCCTGTCTTCCTCAATGCTGGGATTCCAGGCATGTGCTGCCATGCCTGGCTGATTCTGTTACTCTTTATTGAGACATGAGTCTCAGGCTTACTACCCTGTAAGCAGCATCCAGATGGAGTCAGAACGTGACCAGCACCCGGCATCCCCCCAGGGTGACAACTAGATGACAGAGAGCAGAGATCAGGGTTTCATCCTGTTCTTGTGCTTTCTGTGGGTGGATTTTCGAATAAAGCTGACCTTAGCTGACTTGTTCTGCCCAGCATCTGTGTAAAGTCTATCATGCAGGCTTTCATTCCCAACAATTGTTCTTGTTTCTGAACGCGTTGTGATTTTTTATTTGTCTTTGTCTTTCTCTTTATGACTCATGAGTCTGTCAAATTGTGGGTGAAAATGCTATCTGTGTACCTCTTGTTTGCAGTTTGTTAAGGTCTTTTTCATTTTGACATTTGTGTTCACCGATCAGGATGCAGGCTTCCCTCTATGACTCAAAACTACTCATTGGGTTGTTTGTATCCTCTGTAACATTTTATTTCATTTATTTTATTTTATTGCCCACTTACGTACTAACCATCAAGGTAAGTGCACTGAAATTTCTGGCTCTGCTGGTGGGTGGTTGCTATTCTCCCTGTAGAGTGCATCATGTTCCTGCATTTGCAGGGAAGCTGAGGCCCAGCATAGCGGGAGCCACTGCACTGTAGGTGCCTAATTTCCATGGGGAGGGACTTTCCTGGAAGCCCAGTGTAGGGAAAGGTGGTCCAGATACAAGACGCAGTGGTATTGACAGCTGGGATAGATGTAGGAGGCTGATGGGCATGTGACAGGGGAAGGGCCCCTGTCTTTCCATCTCAGTATCATCCAACAATGGGGCCTTCTGTTCTTTGAGCTGTCTCAGTTCCCAGAGTGACAGGTGATTTTTCTGTCTTTCCAATCACAGAGGGAGAGGGATTGTTGCACCTTACCCTTGTGAAAAGACCTGGGTGTGCCAAGGCTTGTTCCCACTTCTCCGTGGAGCCGCACGCCTCCTGCCAGTCCATGGTGTCTAGGGTCTCTGAACTGTCTCATATTAGCTTTACTTTGGTGACTTTGGCTGAGGGCTGCCACCCCTCAGCAATTTAACTATTGCATATGTTGGCTCCCAGGACACTAAGCCTCCATGTCTTGCAGAATCCTGTCACACAGGTCAGGTGCATCCCATGACCTGGAACTCAGGGCACCAACACCTCAACTCACCCTCCTGGTGCTATTGTGCTCCCAGGAAAGTCTAGCTGGATCAGCCTCTGTGTTGGACACATGATACCCTGATCTGGCCTCCTGGGTCTCTGTTGAAGGTGGTTGTCAGTTGTGTTCAGGCTAAGCTCACCCCCTGACTGACTCAAGTGCACCTCCTCCTGACCATTACCCCAAACCTCACTGCACTGATGCATAATGCAGTTTCATGAAGGCCAGAACCCCTTTGTACTGGCCCAGATATTCCAGGCACCACAGAACCTCTCCCTACCCTCCAGGGCCATCTCCCTTCCTGCTCCTGACACTGACACCTCCACTCCCCAAATCTCCAGGACACATTGCAGCAAGTCTTCCCAGGACCATGTCTGTATACCCGACTCCTTGCTCAGGAAACTCCAGAGGCTGCCTAGTTCCCAAAAGTTAAAAATGGGCCAGGTTCCAGCCCACACATACATGGGCTCCTGAGGGTCCAACTACGACAGCTCAGGCCTGAGTGTTGTTTGTTCACATGTCACCTGACCAGTTAGAAATGGAACTTAAACATTTCATTTATATAGCCACAAAACCCACAAGAATTCTAAGAGTTGATACAACAGGTAGGATTTTTAAATCAGGAAAACAAGCCAGGAGCAAATAATTCCACATTGTAAACATGCATCAAGACATTGCATTTTGACTCATAAATATGTATAGTTATTTGTTAAAAATAGAGCAAACAAAACAGACAGACCCTGTCTCTATAATAGAGATTTTGTAAACAAGTTGGTCCTTCACAGATTAATATAAAAAACCACTGTAGTTATAATATAATACCAGCCATTTTTGTTTGTTTTTTGGAACAAGAAAGGCATGGCAGTGCCTAGCTGCGGGATGCATCGGCTGCCATCAGCCTACCAGGATCTAGGCCAAGGACTTTGATGACGCTGACTGAGCCATGTACCTACTCTCACGTGCTCAGTTAAGGAAAACCCAACTTTCCAACAAAAGAAAAAGCCATCCTGCTCAAATCTTGCTTAGTGTGTGTGAGACCCTGGATCACACACACACACACACACACACACACACACTCCACCTCCTTCTGAAAGGAATTACAGCCCTGGGGAGGAGCTCAGTATCTGCACTCTGTAGATCCAAGTGGGGCTGAGATGTGGGAAGTGTAAAAGGGGCTGATGGGGCTATGGGGCCAGTGAAGACCCAGACCTGAGTGCCTCATGGACTGGTGCCACTGTTTCCCCTGGAGATGATGGCTGCCATGCGGCCAGTGCCCAGCAATATTGCAGGAGTGTCTTAAGTCAGTCCACAACAGAGGATGGTTACAGGGAGAGGAGGTACTAATGGTTTCTTGGTGCCTCCTTGGTGCTACAGGCCCACATCTACTCTCTGGGTGCCACACTGAAGGCTGCCCTCGAATATGTGACAGAGCCCGAGCTGGAACCCAAGCTAAGCCTGGACCTAGAGACACTGCTGAGCCAGATGCAGGCAGAGGATCCCAGAGACCGGCCAGATCTGAAGGTAAACTAGAGACCTACATTACCTGACCCCCACTGTGAGCTCAATGTCTGTGTGTGCATACACACACACACACACACACACACACACACATCACACATACCCCACATGGGGGCCCAGAAGCCTCACCAGAATTTGGTAGCATTGCATCCTGTCTATACCAGGACTTGATTTTTATTGCACATTTTTGTACTGAAAAGTTTTGACTTACAGTTACCATGAGCAAAACTCTTTTCTGTAGTTCCAGGACTTCTTGTCCTTTATGGCAGAAGGTACACTTGGTAGGCAGGTTGGGTGGCCCTGAGGACTGTCAAGCACCACTACTTAGCTGTGTGCAGGGAGGCGGGTCTCAGGAGGGTGGGCCTCCTCCTGGTGAGTCTTCATTCCTGAAAGGTGCATACATGTCCCTAGAGCATCATAGCACTATGTGAGGAGAAGATGCAGCCCATGTCCTCATGCCGCCTATGCCGGAGTCTCTCAGCCATCGGGAGGAGGGTGCTATCCATCGAGTCCTTTGGAGCATTTCAGGGTAAGCACATGCATGACACACTTATGTACATGCTTGCACACATACACACTTCTGCATATGCACATGCATTCATGCATGTATACACATATAGATATGGTGTTACAGAATGCAAACTCAGTACACACATACACACATGCATGTGCAAAATACATATACATGTGTGCACACCCACTAACAGAAGTGTGCACATAGTAGGCATACACATCAACACAGATACATGCACACTCACACATATTCATACTAGCATACATATCCTATTAATACCCACCATATTCATGATCATACACATTCAGATGGGGAACATATATACCCCAAATACACATTCTCACACTGTGTTTACACTGTCCACTTGCACAAATTCACAAGTGTCTGTTTGCACTACACACTCCCACACAAGCTCCACACTTTCACACTCTCACGCATACCACCTGCACTGTCATACATTCCACACATGTGTACACCATGCACATTCTGGCATTTTCACACTCACACACCCACGCTTACTCAGTGTCTACAAGCAAGCCTTGCAGTGCCATGCAATAAGTGAGCATCAGGATCAAGTCCAGAAGCACCTGAGGCTAGTGCTGCTCATCGGTCTTTGCTCATCTTTGCTTTCTGGCAGAGGGACATGGCATTTCACCATTGTTTTGCGTGCCTACACCACCCAGATCTGGTAGGCCTCCCTTTCTTTCATGTGAAAAGCTGTTGCTGTGGTCTGAAGTTTCATGGCTCACATGAGTCTCAAGTCATCTCAGGAGCCTGGAGGGCCTCAGAAAAAAGATTTGTGAGGCCCCAGAGCCATCCAGAACCTTGCTGGGGGCCAGAGCGTCCTCCTTGCCAAGGGTTACTGCCAGCATTGCTCAGGCAACTACAAAAGGTGTTACCCTAGGAGTGCAGAGCCACCGTGAGAGGGACACACAGTGTGAAACAGGCAGCAGAGCTGCCAAAGGAGACTAGTGTCTGGAACTGCTCCCACAACAGAATGTATACAAGAGTGCACATCCCACAACTGTGGCCAGCTTCACTGTCTTCCTTTGGGCAATCACTTGTGTGATCACAACAGAAAAATGAGCTGCTTTGGGATGAGATAATTGGACCAGCAAGGGCTAAGCCCAAGGAAGCTCTGCCTGGTGGGTGAGGGAAGCCCAGGAGCCTCCCTGCTTGCAGCTTCTAATTGGCTGGGTGATGTGACAGGAGGCAAGCGGACATCTCTGGGCCTGCACCAAGGGAATGGTGGGGGTTTGCAGGGTGAGACAGGAGTCCCTGCCTGTTAGACATGTGCTCAGAGCACTTGTGGAGATGGATGGGGCAGAGTCAGAGTGGTTGTGGGAGCCCCCTGGGTGCGGGTCCCTGGGTCAGGATCCTCCATGGTAACCATGTCCTACCTTGTACCCAGACGTCAGCGAGAACACCTGGAAGGGGAGATCTGCTCCAAGAAGTGTGGGGCCCAAGAGACCCCCTGGAGACCTCTGCGCTGACCCAGAGGCCCTGTCCACTCCCGAGAGCCAGACCCAGCCTCCCGCCCCCAGGGACCCAGAGCGGGAGGCCAGCCGGGGCCCCAGGCCCCCACCCACCAAGCCACTGCTATCAGCCCCCATGAAAAATGGTGAGAGCCCCAGCCGGGAGGGGCTGGCTAGCCTTGTTCTGGACACCACATCCCTCCTTGGTGAGCCAGACAGAGACATCCTGAAGAGGAACCGCCTGAGGAAGGTGCAGACGTTTCCCAGGCTGCTGTCTGAGGGCCCTGACGCCAATGCCCTCTGCCTGTCACTGACCAGCTCAAAAAACCAGCTAACTCTATCTGACTTCTTCCCCCCGGATCCCAGGAAATTCCTTCTAGAGGGGAAAAATGGCCTTTCAAGCTTCAGGACACAGTCCAAAAGCAGACTGTGTCCTGAGCAGGAACCGAGACTCCAGCTGGAAGAAGCACCAGGATCCAGCTGCAACACAGACAGAGGGCCAGGGGCCTCAGGACAGCCAGATACTTCATCTCCTGACCAGGGGCCTGCAGAGAACAGACCCTCACCCCACCCTGTAGACCTTCAAGATGCAGGCCATGAAACCCGGACTCCTGGAGACCCTGAGGGGATTCTGGAAGGAGGCAGGAAGCCGGGAAGCGCTGCATCAGAGCAGGTGGGTGGGCACAGCAAGGGTTGGGGAGTCAGGGTACAGTTGGGCACTGCAGCCATGCTTCTCCAGGACCTCGGGGTTCAGTCAACACAGGGTAGCACCACAGCCTTCCCTGTTGCCTAATAATTTCAAAGTTTTCTTCGAGCTCCCGTTTGGTTCAGTTTGGTTTGATTAAGTTTGGTTTGGTTTGGTTAGATACTAGGTATCAAACCCAGGGGCACTCTACCACTGAGCTACATTCCCAGCCTTTTGTTTGTTTGTTTGTTGTTTGGACATAGGGTCTCACTAAGTTGCCTAGACAGAACTTGAACTTTCAATCCTCCTGCCTCAGCCTCAGTGCTGGGATTGTAGGTGTGTGCCACCTTACCCAACAAGCTGTAATGTTTTTTAATACAGTTTGTGAGACCAGCTGTCACTCCAGGTATGAACCAAGGTCAAAGCTTCTCCGCACAGCTTTCTGGAGGGTGGCATTCATCTCTGGACAACCCAGAAAGCAGCCACTCCTTCCAGCCTCCACCCTGCCCTATATGACTCCAGCCCCACATACTTATGAACCAGGCCCACCCAAGGCTTGATTGTCTTCCTGGACTGGGGCAGCAGCTCCTGGCGGGGTTACTCCAGGGGCCCTATTTCCTCAGTTCTAACCTCAGGATCTTATTGTCCTGGTCTTCTGATTATTTTAAGTTAGAAAACAAACCAGGCATGGTGTCACATGCCTGTAATCCCAGCACTCTGAGAGGCTGAGGAAGGATTATAAATTGGAGCCCAGCCTGGGCAATTAGTAACTTAGGCAGATCCTGCCTCAAATAATAAAAAGGATTACTTAGGATGCAAAGGCCTTGGGTTCAATTCCCAGTACCACACACACACAATAATAATAATAATAATAATAATAATAATAATAGAATAGATTTGTGATGTGTGGAGAAAGCCAGGTAGAATGTGCCTTGTCAACCCTAGAATTTGTACAGTTACCAATACAGAGCCTCTCAGCAGGATGTGGTCTCCCTGGCCAGGGCAGAATCTCCCTGGCCCAGCACTATCCTCTATGAAAGACAGAGAGCTCTGCTTGGAGCCACCTGTCTAGGAGGATTGGGTTGCTCCTAGCCTTGCTGTAGGCGATCAGAGTGGCCTCCAGCCAAGGATCCCTGGACGGAGCCCTACCAAGTGGGAATGAGTCAAGGATGTAAGTAATCTTCTGAATTAGTCTGTTTTTCATTATTATAACAAAATACCTGAGGCAGGATACTTCCTAAACAAAAAAGAGACTTATTTAGCTCACAACTGTGGAGGTTTAAGGTTGAGGACTACACCTAGTGATGGTTTCTTGCTGGTAGAGTCCCAAGGTGGGAAAGGGCATCACGTGACAAGAGACAGGGAGTGTGTCTCCTCTGGTCTCTCTTCCTCTTCTTATGAAGTCACTGGGAGTCATGGGGGCTCCTTCCCCACGACCCTATCTAATCCTAATCACCTCCAGAGGCCTTACCTCTGTACATCATGGTCAGACCTGGTTTCCCCTTCAGTACCTCACAGTGGGGTAAAATTCTGACACATGAACCCTTGTGGACATGCAGAACACATCCAAACCACAGCAACACGTGTGTTCCCCACTTGGCTCTTTAGAAAGTCACCCCAAAACTCTGTATCCTGCCATGTTCCTCAGGGCAAAGACAGTCGGGGCAGTGGTCCAAACAAATCTATTCACTAGGCAGTGTATGAGCCCAAGGACAAGGGTGACACCCCCTGTGACCCAAAGGACAAGAGGCAGGTGACTGCGTAATTCATATAATCATTATCTGAGTCACTTTCTCATCTCCGAGACACAATGTTCGACATCCACAAGTTAAAGGAGAAAAGATTTATTTTGGCTCACAGTTTGTAGAGGTTTCAGTCCATAGTGCACTGGCTCCAAGACTGGATGACATGGTGGAAGAGCCTCTGCAGAGGAGAAGCTGTTTACCTCACGGTAACCAGGGAAACAGGTCGAGAGAAGCCAAGAGGAAGATAAATCCATCCAGGCCACTCCCCAAGTGACCCTCCTCTTTCAACTAGACCCCACCTCCTAACAGCAAGTCAGCTGTAAGCCCCATAATCCAGTTACTTCCAAAAGTGCCCACCTGTGATCACATGAAGCTCTTGGGGGATACCTAGATATAAACCATAACAGTTTTCCAAGTCCTGAGGAGCACTTGAGAATTCGCATGGGAAATTCTACTCAGATGGAGGCCCATGTTAGGGCTATGGCACTGACAGTCTGCTCTGGGTCTGAGGCACACACATGTCTCAGCTGCCACCCTAGGGTTTCCTATCACTTCCATGGGTTGGCATGCCTTTCTGTGCGTAGCTGCCCC
>RJWT010021798.1:0-17442 GCA_004365215.1 Cuniculus paca | reverse complement strand
TATATTATCATTTATAATTTATCATTTCAGTTCATTTTCAAAGTATGGATTGCTAGTTCATCCCACAGAAAACACATCATCAGTGTTTAATATCCAAAATTAGTATTTAGATAATTTTGAAAATATTTCTCTGTGTTATTTTTGCCTAAGTGAAATATTGCAAAACTCTAAATTCCACAGAAGAAAACCTGGTTTTAAAGAGAGAGATGGATTTCTGGGAGTTCTCATTTTAGGTTTTTTGGGAATATCCCTACTGCTTTACATATTGGTTATCCTAATTTTACTTCCCACCAACAGTGTAAGAGTTCTTTCTCCTCATCCTTATCAACACTGGGTTACTTCTGTTTTGTTGATGCTAGCCATTCTGAGGTTAGATGACATGGTAATATTGATTTTATTTCCCTGGTATCAATGAGACTCAGTATTTTTCACATAGTTTTAGTCATTTATTTGTAATTATTTGAGAAATATCTATTCAAGTATTCAGAGTATTTCTATTGGGTTCTTTGTGGTATTTTTGTTTTGGTGTTCACCTTCTTGAGCTCCTTGTGTATTCTGAATATAAGTCTCTTGTCAAATGAATAATTTATAAACATTTTCTCCTATGCTATAAGTTATGTTATAACTCAGCTGGTTATTTCCTTTGCATTTTAGAAACTTCTTGATTTGTCTATTTTTAGTGTGTTGCCTGTGCCTTCGTGGCCTATTTAAAATTTATTGTCTTGAAGTGCTTCCCTATGGTATCTTGTACTAATTTATAATTACAGATTTTACATTTTTGATCCATTTTGGGTTGATTTTTGTGAACAGGGAGAGGAAGCAATCAAGATTCATTCTTCTGCATATGCATGTCCAATTAGCCAACACCATTTATTAAAGAGAATGTTTTTCTTAATGATATGTTCTTGGAATCTTTGTCAAAAATCAGTTGCCTGGAGAGAGATAGCTTGGATCCAAAAACAGCTCTAAGGTCTCCTTCCAAAGCAACAAATACAGAGCTCTGGGAGGAAACTGGGGTATTTCGAGATTCACGAGTTCACAACCTTAGAGTGAAAGTACCCAGACAACACCCATAAAGAGTGATAATTAGAAGAAAAGTGAGTCAACTGAAACAATGTGCCCCAGCACCAAGTGAACAGCAGGTCAGAATGGAGAGATAAATAGTCACTTCTGATGCCGCAGTCAAAAGAGAGACACAGCACTTTCTTTCAAAGAGATTACACTCAGAATGAGGAAACATCCACTGCAGACAGGAGATATACTTGCACTCAAGTGATCAGAGGTAGGAGGAAAATTACCATGATGTCCAAAGCCAGTGTCATAACACAGGGAGAAATCCATTTATTGAAGAGCTCACCAACATAGGGACAGAGCTTTCTACACTCACTGATCTGTACCTCACCACCACCACAACAAAAAAGTCATTGGAATCATGAGAACACAAGGCAATAAGATGCCTGCAGAAATTCATAACTTTCCAAAATTTGATCTGATGGACAATAAAATGGAGGAATTCCAGAAATAGAACTCATAAAACAAATATTTAAAATATTTGAAGAGATCAAAGAACAGACAAGCTGAATAATGAAGAAATACTAAGATGGTCCATGAGTTTAAAGACAATGTAAAATAAACAGTTCAATGATTCAGTAAGATGAAAAACAAAGACCCAGGCGTGGTAGTGCCTGTCTGCAATCCCAGAACTCAAGAGGCTGAGGCAGAAGAGTCATTTTGAGTTGGAGGCCAGCCTTGACTACATGGTAAGTTCAAGACCAGGCTGAACTGCACATTGAGGCGCTGTCCCAAAAAGTATGACAAGTGAGCTTAGAGGAGATAGAAATAAACAACTGAATTGATCAAGGAAGCAATTCAGGATATGAATGAGCACTTTAGTAAAGAATAAAAAGGTTTTAAAAGGAATCAAGCTGAAATCCTGGAAAGGAAAAGCTCAACTGAAAGCTTGCACAACAGGCCTAGTCAATCAGAAGACAGAATATCGGACTTGACAAGAAGGTTGGTGTAGAATATTAATTCACCTATATTCAAATCAAACTGAGAAAATGATCCAATAATTCACACATGACTCTAAAATAATTAAATAAAGAATAATAGGAATTCAGGAGGGACTAGATTTAGAGTCTAATTATGTGATAAACATATTCACCAAAATTATTACAGAATAATACCAAATAGACACTACCAGAAAAGAACCTCCCCATGGCACATTGTAATCAAAATCCCAGAAGTTCAGAACAAGTAGAGAATACTAAAAGCTTTAGGGAAAAGCATCAAATAATTTATAAATGCAAGCCTATAAGAATAACAGCATATTTTCAACACAATCCTAGAGTTTTTTTGTTTTTTTTTAAGATGGACAACTTTTAATTATTTTTCAGTACCGGGCATAGAACCCATGGCATTCACACAGAGCTACTTACCCAGATGCCTTTTTATTTTTTATTTATTTATTTATTTATTTTTTTGTGGCACCAGGGATTGAACTCACAACCTTGTGCTTGCCAGGCAAGCACTTAGGCCGCTGAGCTAGATCCCCGGCCCTGGTGTTTTTGAGACAGGGTCTCACTATGCCATTCAGGCTGGCCTTGAGCTCACTTTGTAGCCCAGGCTGGTCTCGAACTCACAACGATCCGCCTGTCTCAGCCTCCCGAGTGCTGGGATTACAGGCGTGAGCCACCACGCCCGGCTTGCCTTTTTATTTTTTAAGACAGGCTTTTTCTGTGTTGCCCAGAGTGGGCTCAAACTATCAATCCTGCCTCAGCCTCCCAGAGAGCAGGCATTACAGTCATATGTCATAGTTACTTCTTCAATCTCATTATTCATTTTTGGCCTATTTAGGCTTTCTACTTCTTATTGATTCAGTTTTGGTAGGTTGTGTGTGATAGGTCCCCCACCTGAGACTTGCCCAGCCATCATGGTGACAGACCACATGTTGAACCATAATGGTGTCTAGCTCCTTCTTCCCAGAAACCCCTGCAGTTTCTTCTTCTCAAACTGCCTTTGCCAGACCCCCTGCATACCACAAATTCTCCTACCCCCTTCAGCCACATCTTGCTGAACAGCCCATGTCAGCAGCCCTGTGCCCTCCCCCATGAGAGTACATTTAAGCTCGCCCCTTGCCTTTGTCTTCAGAGAATCAGTGCACCTGTGAGTGCATTGGTTCTCTCCATGTCCGTTTCTTATCTCTTTCCTCTCTTTTCTCTACACCACTCATGTTTTTCTAGCCACCTGAGACTGAGTTAAAAAACAGCTCAATCAGTGTGTATTCAGGAATTTATCCATCTCTTCTAGGTTTCCCAGGTTTTTCAATTTTTATTGGTACATGTCTGTAGCACATAATGATTACATTCCTGGTGGGAAGCTGGTACATGTACATAACACACATTAATTCCTTTTTAGTTGTTTCTTATGATTCTTTTCATTTCTGTATTAGCAGTTGTACTATCTGTTTTTCAGCTGTGATTTTACTTATTTGAGTCTTCTTTCTCTTTTCTTGGTCAGTATGGCTAAGGATTTGTTCATTTTGTTTATTTTTTCAAAAATCAACTCAATAGTTCATTAATCTTTTGTATTTTTGGTTTTGATTTTTTTATTGTTTGCATTCTGCAAACTCTTGAACTAATTTTGAGTATAGTGTGTTCTTTTCAAAGTCTTTGGGTGCATTCTTAGGTTGTTCAAGATCTATTTTAGATGTGTGCATTTATTGCAACAAATTTTTCTCTCGGTATCATTTTTACTGTATTCCAAAGATTTTGATGTATTTTACTATCACTTTCATTTTTTTTCAAGAATTTTTTATCCCCCTTTGTTTCCATTATTCATTCATCACTTGGGGAATTTTATTCAACTTTATTTGTACATTTTCTGCTATTATTGTTGATAATTTATTGTCTTATTCAATTGTAATCTGATAAGATACATAATCTGCTTCAAATTTTTAACTTACTGAGACTTGATCTGTGACCTACCATATGATTTACCTTGGAGAATGTTCATGTGCTGAGAAGAATGTGCATTCTGCTACTGTTCAATAAAATGTTCTGCAAATATCTGCCAGATCCATTTGCTCAGTAGTATGTTTCAACTCAGATGTTCTGTGTGTATAATCTATCCACTGAGAAAAGAAGGAGTTGAAGCCCCATCTATTATTGTATTAGTCTTTTTTAGGTGCAATAATTTTTGCTTTATGTATTTAGGTAGTCTAGTGTTGAGTACATACATATTTACAATTGTTTTATATTCTCGTTGGCCCTTTTATTAATGTATAATGTCCCTTTCTTTTTTACAGATTTTGATTTAAAGTCTACCTTATCTGAGTATAGCTCCTCCTGCTAGCTTTTGGATTCCATTTTGATGATACATCTTTTTCCAACCCTTCACGTTCAGCCCATGTATCATTACTAGTAAAACGAATTTCTTGTTCGCAGCATATAATTGAGTGTTTTTAAAAAATCTATTCAGCTCTTCTCAATTAATTCATTTTCATTCAAATATCAATAGACATGAACTTGCTCCTCCTGTCATTTTGTGAATTGTTTTGTGTTTATTTTGTGTATTTTTGTTCCTTTCTCCCTTTCTTATTATTCTCTTTATGATTTGGTAGCTTTGTGTCAATTTAAAGTTTTAATATCTTTTTCTCATTTTCTATCTATTCTCATGAATTTTGTACATTTTTGTATGTGTTGACGATGATGGTTATCAGGTTTAAGAGTCCTTTATATATTTCTATTAGGGCTAGTCTGGGTTGTGAGTTCTAATTGCTTCTGTTTATCTGGGAAACACTTTATTTCTCCATTCCATTCTCTTTTAGTTTATGAGGCTTCATTTGAGAAATCTGCTGTAAGTCTAATGGATATTCCCTTGTATGTGACTTGATGCTATTCTATCTCTGTTTCTTAAATTCTCTTTTAGCCCTGCACTTTCAGCATCTTGACTAAAGTATGCCTTGATGAAAGTATTTCTTTGGTTCAAACCAGTTGGGAATCATTTGAACGTATATCTGAACACCCAGCTCCTTTTAAAGATTTGCAGTGTCTTCAGGTGATGGTGAAATAGATTTCAATGCTTGTCCCCTTTACTTGTTCTTCTCTAAAGCCCACATGTGAATGTTTGTTCATTTAGTAAGCATCCCACAATTCTCCTAGGACATGTATTGTATGATCTCACTGATATTTGAAATCTAAAAACTTGATCCCACAGAAATCAAGATATATTAGTGATTAGCAGGGGCAAAAGATGGGAAGAACTTGATTAATAAGTACTAAGCTGCAGTTAGATAGAAGCAATAAATTGTGTTTTATTGCACACTAGAGTGATTGTAGATAACAATAATATGCTATATATTTCAGAAAGCTAGAAGAAATGGTTTTGAAAGTTTTCACCATGAAGAAATGATAAATATTAGAGCAGATAGGTATTTTTAACATGATTTAAACATTACATAACTTATACAAGGATCAAAATATTATCTGATGCCTTACTAATATGTATAATTTTATGTTCATGTATCAGTCAAAATAAATTTTAAAATGAATATGCATAGTTTAATAACTTATGGATACTTCAAAGAAAATATCTTAGGAAATAACATTACAGATGAGAGATAAATGCTGAGTATGAGTGAACTGGGTGGGTAGTTTGAAGAGGCAGAATTAGCCAGGTGAAGGACTCAGCAAGTGAAAAACCCTTAGGTGGGAAGTGTTCAAGTCCTTGATAGAACTGAACGAATATCTAATTCACTGGTCTAACCCAGGGAGCAGTGCAGGCCAATAGTAAATGTCTGTGAACACTTAATGAGTGATGATTGAGTGAAGCCTGGCCAGTGAATCAGAATCTGTCAGTTGGCATTTCTGTGCAACTTGCTGACTCCATTTTGACTATCTACACAAAATCCTTTCATCTTACTCCATATATCTATTCAAATACATTTTAATGCATGTAATATAAGACCAGATAAACCAGCTGCCTCCTGGAAGAAGTTCGCTGCCTCATCTAATAAGAAGCTGTAAGGTATGGCTGACTCCAGGCTTGTTGGATCCAGCATCTGAAGAATAAGTGACATGAACAAGATATGATCTACTACCTTGCTCTAGTACGTCCATCCATTTGACTTCCTTCAGGAATATGACTCACTAACAGTAACAGGGACAGCAGGCCCTCTTCCATGGCTCTCTACCTCGACACTGAGAAAGATTTTTCTTCATGTGGGAATTCAGCTTAGGTTGGGAATACCTTTTCCCAATTGGTTTTTACATTTATTTATTTATTTATTTATTTATTTATTTATTTATTGGTACCAGGAATTGAACCCCAGAGCCTCACACTTGCCAGGCATGGACTGTGCTGCTGAGCTACCTCTCTGGCCCCCCAGTTGTATTATTATTATTATTATTATTATTATTATTATTATTTGGTACTGGGGATCAAAGTCACAATCTCACACTTGTCAGGCAGGTGCTTGTGCCACTAAGCTAAACCCCTGGCCCCCAAATTGGTTTTAAACTGGCCCTTAAAGTAGGTTTAAACTGTGTGGGTCCTCTTAATTGTGAGTATTTGGTTTTTGGTCATTTGTTACAATGAAAACACTGTAGCCAGGCGTGGTGGCTCATGTCTGTAATCCCAGCACTCTGGAAGAGGATCACAATGCATTCTAGGCAAGCCTTGGCTGCACAATGAGTTTAAGGACAGCCTGAACCACATGGTGAGAACCAGCCTCAAAAAAATAAACAAACAACAGCAACAAAAAAAAATGCAATATGAAAAAATCTCAAAAGCTATGTAGCGTAGAAATATTGAGGTTTTTAAAAAGATTTAGATATGACATAAGTGAATAAAATATATATAGATAAGTTTACATCTGCCACCAAAACTATACGAAAGTCTATGAATTTATCAAAACTTAGGTACCCAAACACAGACAATGCATAGCATCATTCATTGCTTAGAGAAATATAAACAAAGATGCAGTATTAAATCATAACTACATAACAATAATTAATATTAGTACACTACTGTAATTTTTTTACCCATCTCCTGTTGCTATTTGCAACAGTTGAATTGTTTTGAGAATCCACTTAAATAACAACCTAAGGTAATTATCGCCACTTTAGTAGTTCATCTCCAGTAACTTGTATGTGACTGTTAAAATTGATCTGTCATGATTGTCACTCATTCCTCACTATACAAAATATATAAAATACAACATACATGTTAACTCTATTATTTGTAAGTCTCACAGTCGACAGCAAGCTATTAAGCTTTTGATGAGTCAGAAGCTATATGGAGTTTAATTGATAGTAAGAGTAGAGGACAGTGGACTCCAGAGAACCCTGAGGAATTACACTGCTAATGTAGTTACCATCAATACCCCAGGTGCTGCAACTGTTCCCTGCTCATCACTGCATCAGGAGCAGCAAGGCAGAGACTGGGCACTCTACTCTTAGTGATGCTGACACCAAACTCAACACCACTGGCACAGAGTGGTAGCCTGGGTACCCTCCTACTGGCTACACCTTACTGGGGGCAAAAGAAAGTCATAACAATGAAAGCTTGAGAACAGTAAAATGTTCCAGTGCACGAAATGGGATCGACATCAACAACAATACCTCTGAGAAAGATGTTATGCACCAGACTGCCATGCAAAAGAATTCCAGTAATCTTCACAGGGTAGAAAATAGGCCGGGGTTTGATGCTGATGAAAGAAAGAGTGTAAAGGTCGAAGTTACACGCATTCGTGGATTTCCAGTTCAAGGCGATAAATGTGAAGCTGGCCATAGTCATTACACACACTGTCCCACAGCCAGAATTACCATCAGAATTACCAAAACAGCGAAAGTGTGGGAAAGCGCGAGTGCTCAAAGAGCGCTCTGCATGTCTAAGACCAGCACGATGGCCCCACCGCAGGCGAGAGTTCCCACCTTTCTACATGAGGAGACCCTACTGGCCATGCTATTCCAACCACCCTGTATAGGGAGACAGACATGGTGAGCGCGGATGGCATCCAGGGTTCAAGAAAATCAGGCCAGTCAGTAAAGAGGCAGAGACCCCGCAAACACGACAGAGGTGGCCTCGGGCCGCTGAACTGCATCCAAGCGTGGACCACTCGTAGTTTGAGCTGTGCGGGGATGAAAACTACATTACCCACAATGCAACATGCGAGTGGCAGCAGGCTGAGCCGATGAATGTTCAGAAGAGGGTCGTTTCCGAGTTGGACTGTGGGTTCGGGGCGGGACTTCCTGCCTCACCGCTCCTGGCTGTCTCCACAGTCAGAGCTCCAGGCTCCAGAGTCAGAACAAGGTGGTGGCACGCGAGAGACCGAGGGGAGGCTGACTCGCTGCCCGCCAGCAGGTCGGTCGGAGGCGCGGCTGCAGTGGAGTCGATGGCGGCGGCCGCGCCGAGGGCCCCGGCCCAGGTGAGCGCCTGTCCTCCGGCCGCCGAGCCCGGAGCCCCGCTCCCGCCGCCGCCTTCCGTGCGCGGCGCTGAGACCGTGAGCACGGAGCCCGGGCCAGGGAGGGAGGCCCGGAAGGCCGCGCTGGTCAGGCCCGCGGCTGCTGAGTCAGCTCTGAGGACGAGCGGAGCGCCGGGTTACTCAGCGCCAGGGCTGCGGGCTGCAGGGAGCCCTGCACCGCGCGCGGGGCGCCGCCGTGCGCACCCGCCGCTCCCGACCTCCTTCCGCAGATCCCGGGGCCGCAGGACGTGCGGGCGGTGTCCCGGTGTGAGCCGCTCAGTCTCTGGAATTGTGTCCAGACTCCACCTGACACGCTTCCTCCCGAGCGTCTCGGGACCCTCGAGAAACCCTAGACAAAGGTGGTAAACCCACCCTGAAAGTTGTGTGGATGGTTTCTCTTGCAACCCTTAGCAACCAGTGGAGTGAAAAATGAACAGTTCCCCCAGACCTAGGTCCCCAAATGTAGAAATGCAGAGACATGAAGCTGAGCTTGGTCAGGGACCAAGTGGAGTGATTCCAAGGTTTTTGGTTTTATCTACTAGAAGGATGGAAACTATCAACTGATGTTAAAATTATTTATAGAACTAGTTTCCATTGGGAATATCAGGAATTTTGTTTTGGACCATTTTAAGTGAGGCGTTTGAGCTAGACATGTTGGCATAAGCCTGTAACTCCAGCTACCCTGGAGGCTGAGGCAGGAAAATTCCAAGTTTGAAGCCACCCTCTGCTTCCTTGAGAAAAAGGGACACGAGTCATTTAGAAATGAGTGTGGGACTAGTATTCATGCCTATTCACCAGGCTTTGGGCTCAGCAGGATTTAGGAGTGACCCTTGGTGTGTTAGGGAATTTCAGTCAGAATAGTGGATTAGCTGAGTGGCACAAGTGGTCATCTGGTAGGATCACTGGGTCTGGACTGGAGTGCCTCTGGGGCATGAAATTGAATTATTGTTAGATGAATAAAGGGAGGCCGGGACTAGAGGACATCAAATACAGCTGAAGTGGATGAAGGCCATGGGGGTCTGTGATTCCCCTGGTGGTTCATGGTGGCAGAGACCAAAGCAAGGAACCATCGGGCAGGGGGGCATTAAGAGTGGGATATAACCTGCCTCTGACAGTAGGAATCATCAAAGTTCTGGGTAGTAATGGGTTCTGGCTCCATCTGCTCAGCTGTCTCTGGACACCTGTGCCAAGTTGTCCTGGGGAGACCAGGAAGATTCCTAGGCAGGGGTAGAGGCGGGAGTCACCCATGTGAGAGTGTTGCAGGACCAGTAGTGAACTGAAAGGAAGATGCTCCACACCAAGGATTTGGAAGGCAACTTTTTATTACACTAGTAAGCTGGTGGGAACCAGTTCCAAATCATCAGTCACAACTAAGTTTTGGGTTTAGTTTATATAGGTTTTGCAAGCAGGGAAATATAGAAACTTAAAAGCAAAGTGGGTTTTCATTGGGTTAAGTTAGTCATTGCCTGTTGTTGGGTAGAAAGTCCTTGAAATGTGCTAGAAAAACAGAATATAGCTTTAAGAGGGAAGAGCACAGGTAGTACAGCTGGATATGGTCAGACATCTTTGTAAAGCTACTGGGTGAGCCAGTCGAGGCTGACTGGGGTTAGCAGTCCAGCTATGTGGTGGGCAGGGTGAGTATATCTTGTCTCAATATGTCAGACTTCTAGTTAGTTTTAAATTTTCAAGATTTCTGTCACAAGAGGACCATGGGCCAAGGAGAAATCCACTGAGAGAGGAAGTGTGAATTTAAGACCTACCAGCCTTGGCATTTGGGACATAAAGATGCACTCATACTTGGTTGTGTGTGGGAGGAACAACCTAGGGAACCCTGGAATAATTGCCCAACAAAAAGGAGTTACCACGTTGTTTTGCCAGGTCCTGAGTTGGCAATGGCTTCTCCATCCACCTCCCTGTTGGTGCTGTGGGAGAACACAGTGGTGACTGGATCATTGTAAGAAATGTGAGCCTCCTCACTTGGTGCTAAGGCTTGGTATCTCCTCAGAGTTGTGAGATAGGGGAGACAGGGTGGGGTATACTTGGACTCCTAAGAGAGAAGTTGATCGTTGAATGTGTCCCCATCGTGACAGGACCTTGTGACCTTTGAGGACATCGCTGTGTATTTCTCCCAGGAAGAGTGGGGGCTTCTGGATGAGACTCAGAGGTTCCTGTACCTTGATGTGATGATGGAGAACTTTGAGCTTACCACCTCACTAGGTAAGGCCCTTGCACCTACTCCAGGCTCTGGGATTTTGTCTCTTCTCTTCTACCCCAGAGACAGCTCTGCCTTTTCTGCAGTCAGACTGTAAGCTCTACCAATTTCCCACTCTGCTCATGAGCTGTGGGAGCCAGAACTTAGGAGAGTGCACTGCCTCAGAGCCCTCACCCTGCCCTTCTGCTCCAACTTCTGTCCCCTTCTAGGTGATATTTTCTTCTAGATGCCTGTGTCAGGAATTGCAGGCACTGTCATGATCAGTGCATGGGTGTTTGCCAGACTCTCCTTCCAGAATTTCTTTAATACTCTTATTTTTTCATTTTTTCTTGTAATGATCTTCTGTGTGTTGAGCTCCCCTCAACCTCTGCTGATTGCTTGCCTTCATTGGCTTTCTGTAAGATTTGCCTAATGTACTTCACATGTGGTTAAACAACTGGGAGTGTGGAGATATCTGGTTGTTTCCCAAGGTAACCATAGGATTGTGGTCTCCAAAGAAGCTTCGCCCAGATCAGTGACAGCTGGGAAAGTCATGATGTCAGGATTGTGTTTAAATCATGCCAGGGACCTGCGGCATGGTCAACAGCATTTTGGTGAAAGTGCCACAGGCCATACCTCATTCATTTGTTTTCTGGCTTCTCATTTCATCTGTGAATTCTGGTCCTCAGTTCCCCAGACTTTCTGTTCTTTTGTGCCCCTCCAAGATGCTTCCAGCAGTGATGTGCACTCCGTATATGTGTGTATACATTACCATTAAATAGTGCTGAATATGTGATACTCATTTCCAACTTGAATTCCAAGGCCTGGACACAACCAGCCTTCTAAACATCATGCACATGTCTCCAGAGACAAGGTCCTGCTGAAGACCCTTACAGGTGGCTTCCTGTCCTCCTAAGGAAGAATGCACCTCTTCCTCATGTCCTCCGCTTGGCCAGGCTACCGTCATTCTGTGATTCAAAGATGTCTATCACTACCACACAGCCCCTTTTCCAGCCTTCCCTGAGTTCCCCCATCCCAGAAGTACCTATGGACTCAGTCCTTACTGTGTGTATGATAGGGTTTCCCCTTCACTGAGGTGATGTATATCTGGAGATACATTTTAATTTGTGATCACTGAGTGACAACATGGGAGGTCAGTGACATTGAAAGAAAAATTGTTACTTACATTTTTGAGAGAAGGTACAAGTCACACAGGACCTCATGCAGAAATACTCATTGATTCAAAGCAGAGTGTGAAGTACATGTTAGGCCACAACTTCTACTGGGGGATTCTGCAGAAAAGCAGTGCCAGGTAAGTATGTTTGGATTGAATAATTTGGTGGAATTTGAATCATAGAGTTGGCATTAGTTTTGTGGTACCTGGCTGCAAGGTCGTTTTGGCCAAGGACCGTTTCCTCCTATGAGCCACAGAAGAAGTGACTTGGAGTAAAGACTCTGGATTGTTTCCACATGACCAGCAGGCTCCTGTCCAAGCCCTTTGCTGTCTATAGGAATTGATAAACTAAGGAGTAGTGGTCTCTTCTATACCACAAGATTCTTCAGGATATTGAAACATCATTACATCCATAAAATTTAAAACATGATAAATACAATCAGTCTTCAGGTATTCTCACATTATATTAAGGAAACTTAGAGTGATAATAGAGAATTTTTACAAGTAGGGCATAAAGTTCCCTAAGTAAGATAAAAAAATATTTAATTATCAGAGTAAGAGAGGAATACAAATGGAAGTATAAAAAGTCCCAGAAATAAGACCTTAACTAATTTTCCTATGGTAATCACTCCAAAAATAGGCCGCAGTGTTTTTCCAGCAGTATCTTGCTAGAGATGTAAAGTGTGTTAAAAATACGCTATTTTCAGAGTGGTAGGTCCAGCAGTTATTTTGTGGGAGGATATGAGCCAACATCTTTCTAGAGTATTTATAAATATTAATGGCATTGTGTCTAAGCAAGAAGGTAGAGAATAGGTTGTGAACTTTGTGGGGAATGCTGTCTGGAGCTCAAAACCAGCTGCCAACCTCCAAGGCACCCTTGCTATCTGGGTTGTAGCTGCCTGCCAGAGGTTCACCCCCAGTGATTTTAAGCTATATTGAGAAAAGCTTCTCCCTGTTTCTTTTGACCCTTCTCATCCAGTAGGCTAGCCAGTGTCCTACTTGTCTGGAACTAAACCAGGAGCCCGTCCCATTGTTACCATCAGGTGCCCCTTACCAGTTGCATTCAGCACTTATGCCCAGAAACATACTGAATACCTAGACCCAACTTATGCTAAGATCTTGCATCAATCAGCAGTGATTTAGGCTGTAAAATCCAAGCATGGAAAATCAGACTCCCAGAGCAATAGAGAATATACTTTGAAGTGTGAAGATAGACAAGCACCAAGATGACAGTTGCACCAAATGAGGTCTCAGGCTACATTTAGGTGATTAACTGGATCTTCAAGGCATATTCCTTGCTTTCTTGGAGGTCATTGTTATTTTACAAGGAAAATGGGCAATGTAGACCAACTTCAGAGGGAAGAAGATACCTGTTTACTCCGTGGTTAATTTGTCTTGAGACCTTGGGGCTTGTCCCACATTCATGGTCTGGGGTTTGCATGGGCCATTACCCTATCAGCACACTCAAATGAGATTACATATTCCTGGGCTAACATCTGAAATCAGAAGCTGTTGGATTTTATCTGCAGCTAATGATTAAGCAAATGAAAGAGGAAAAATATCACTTTGTGTTTGCTTTTCATCTGGACCCCAACTGCCTGTCTCAGGTCTGCTAGTCTAACTTTCTGCCTAATAGGTCTTGTTGACTAATTCACATAATTTTGGTTAACTCTGATAAGGAGGCTGGCCTTAGTTGTCCAGTGCCTGGGCCTGGGTAGTTAGGGCAAAGGTGTGTACTCCAAGAATAGACAACCCATAATACTGTGGTTTGCAGGATTGTTCTGAATTGGATCATTATCATATGAACTATATTCTCCTTTTGCTGTCTCTTGAGAATCAGCTAGCCCTAGGATAGAGGGGGCAGTCTCCCTGGCTAGCACCATTTTTTAAGATATCAAAAAAAAATCTTAGTAAACAGAAAGACTTAAAGCACAGTAAACTTCTACTAGAGGCAATATGCACTTCCTTATTTCTCTTTCAGTTTGTGGGCATGAAACAGAGGATGGAGAAGCACTTTCTGTGCAGAGTGTTTCTGTAGAAGCAGTATCACAGATCAAGACCCTAAACACAGGTCCATCAGCCCAGAAGGTGCACCCCTGTGACATCTGTGTCCCAGTCCTGAAAGACATTCTACATCTGGATGATCTACCTGTACAGAAGCAGTACTTTGTTAGAACATGTGCAAACCATCACCAGAAGCATCACAGTGCAGAGAATCTGTTAAAAAGAGATATGGACAGTGCTTCTTTTGTGAAGAGCTGTTTATTCCATATATTGAAGAATCCTCTCGTCTGTAGGAAGATTAGACAGGACTTCTCAGCTAAGTGGGGTTGTCTTCAGGCCATCCCCAAAGATCAAAAACCAAACAAAATCACAGCAGGAGTGGAGGCTATTCACAGTGGAAAAAGTTATTGCATATCAGATCAATTCAGAAAAGCTTCCAGTTCCAAACACACATTTGTTCAGCACCCAAAAGTCATTAATATGAAAAGTTATTTTCATTCTAGCAAATGCAGGAAAGCCTTCCAAGACAAGTACTCACTTGTTCCACTCCAGAGGGTCCACACTGGAGAAAGGCCTTATGAGTGCAGTGAATGTGGAAAGTCTTTCAGCCAAAAAGCCACCCTTATTATACACCAGAGAGTTCATACTGGAGAAAAACCATATATGTGTCATGAATGTGGAAAGTCTTTTAGTCAGAGCTCTAACCTCATTGAACATTGCAGAACTCACAGTGGAGAAAGGCCTTATGTGTGTGGGGAATGTGGGAAAGCCTTCGGGTGCAAATCCAATCTTGTTCGGCACCAGAGAACTCACACAGGAGAAAGGCCATATGAGTGTGCTGAATGTGGGAAGTTCTTTAGGCAAAGCTTCAGCCTTGTGGAACACCAGAGAATTCATACTACAGCAAGGCCTTATGAGTGCAGCCAGTGTGAAAAATCCTTCAGTCAAAAAGCCACTCTTATTATACATCAGAGAGTTCACACTGGAGAAAAGCCATATAAGTGTGATGAATGTGGAAAATCCTTCAGCCAAAGCTCCAACCTTATTGAACACTGCAGAATTCACACTGGAGAAAGGCCTTACGAATGTGGGGAGTGTGGCAAATCCTTTAGTCAAAGAGCCACCCTCATTAGACACCAGAGAATTCACACAGGAGAAAGACCTTTTGAATGTGGGGAATGTGGGAAATTCTTTAGACAAAACTTTAGTCTCATTGAACACCGCAGAATTCATATGACAACAAAAATTTATGAGTGTGGTCAGTGTGGAAAATCCTTCAGCCAGAGAGCCACCCTTATTAGACACCAGAGAGTTCACACTGGAGAAAGACCTTATGAGTGCAGTGAGTGTGGGAAAGCCTTTGGATACAAATCCAAACTTGATCGACACCAGAGAACTCACACTGGAGAAAAGCCATATGAGTGTGCTGAATGTGGAAAATTCTTCAGACAAAGTTATAGCCTTATCGAACACCAGAGGATTCACACTAGATCTAGGCCTTATGGGTGTGGCCAGTGTGGCAAATCTTTTGGCCGAAGAGCTGCCTTCATTAAACACCAGAGAGTTCACACTGGAGAAAAGCCTTACAAATGTGGTGAATGTGAGAAAACCTTTAGTCGAAGCACCAGTCTTATTCAACACTGCAGGATTCACACTGGAGAAAGGCCATATGAATGTGGCCAGTGTGGGAAATCTTTTAGGCAAAAGTCTGTCCTCATTCAACATCAGGTGGTTCACACTGGAGAAAGGCCCTATGAATGTAGCAAATGTAGAAAATCTTTCAGCCAACGCTCCAGCTTCTTTCAACACCAAAAGTGTCACCATGGAGAGGTCTCGTGAAGGCAGCAAATTCAGGAGCTCTCTCAACTCAAGGTCCTAATATCACTTAGATCCTGAAAGCCCACAATTGGGGTATTGGGCATGCAAGAAATATGCTGTCTGTTGGATAGGCCTTTGTGAGGGAATTTTCTGCCTGAAGATGAACCCCATACTTCCAAGTATCCAGAAGGGTAAAGTGCCCTGTGATTTTCATGTATGTGTGAGGTGTATGGGAGCTACTCTGCACATTCTTGTCTTTGGACCTCATCAGAGGTAAATTGCTGCTGTATTATCTATAACAGCTATTTTGCCTCTAGCTCCTTACACAGTGTGCACTACTCTTACCAGCTTGCTTAGGATAGGCTGGTATCTGCGCTCTCCCATTCCCTCAAAGACATTCCCAGTGGCCTGAAACCAAAGAGTTAATTTTGTGAGTGTATAAAAGGTCTGGCCATGCTGTCACTAGAAGGATGGTCAGGGTTCAGCTGGAGGCTTGCAGGGAAGGCATAACTTCCATTAAATTTCTGGTTGTGTAACCCTGTGACTGTTGTTTACAGAGTCCATATCACTAGCCAATGTCATCTTGCCACATTATTCTAGTTCTGTTATAGAGGCTGTATTCAAGCCTTGGGTGGGTCGTACTATCAAGCCTGATTATGTGAAAGGTTGGAAAACTTAATCTACACTGCTACTTTGTGTGATTCAGTAGGTAAACTGTAATGGCAGATAATTTTCATTGCATTCTTCTTGACTTACAATGCCACTCAAGACCTCCAGTGGAATATGCAGGGTTCCACATCATAGGTATGACACTCAGTGCCTCGGTTTTGTTTGTACTAGTGGTCACCCTGAAGAAGCAGCATTTAATGACTACATGCAGCATTTTTGGAATACCCTGCATTTATTCCATTGTTTCCACATGATGCCCAACACCATAGGGTAAACCTTTCCTTACATGCTACAAAGAGTCATGTCCTCTTATGTCCATATTTCCATATGTTGATATCAGTAGGAAGATGCAGTGTCAAGGCATGAGCAAAAATTAGTATGGTGATACAGAGTGTCATTAATAGGAAGTGAAGGAGCTTGCAGAAAACCAGATAGAATATGCTTCTAGGAGAAAGGTTGAAGGGAGGGCAGGAGGATGGGAAAAATCAAGATATATTATGTACAGGTACAAATTCCCTATGATGAATGTGATCATTATATGAAAAATGTACCAATAAAATTAATTTGTAAAAAATACATCACAAAGCAGGGTGTGGTGGCTCACGCCTGTAATCCCAGCACTTGGGAGGCTGAGACAGGCGGATCATTGTGAGTTTGAGACCAGCCTGAGCTACAAAGTGAGCTCAAGGCCAGCCTGAATGGCATAGTGAGACCCTGTCTCAAAAACGGGGCTGGGGATCTAGCTCAGCGGTCTAAGCACCTGCCCGGCAAGCACAAGGTCATGAGTTCAATCCCCGGTGCCGCAAAAAAAATCACAAATTCCCACAAATATGTCTCCATAACCACACTACTTCCAAATTTGTCTTACAGTCTAAGAAGGCATTCCAAGATTATATTAAGGTTTTGCAGAATTTTATTGTGTTTCTGGAATGCTCACCTAAGTCTAGACGCTATATAGGCAAAAAGTCCAGGGGACAGAAGGAAGTGCCAATAGGTGGGCGAGGAAGAATATTTTTGTGTGGCAAGTACTGCTGTTTTCCTGCACTGGTAGAAGGGTTCCCTTGCCTAGGGTTGAGGAGGAAGATAATGGAATGAACATGAGTTTGTCAAACTTTGTTTCCA